>PITA01010254.1:0-72951 GCA_004023965.1 Spilogale gracilis
AAAGGAGAACTTCAGACCAATATCGCTGATGAATACGGATGCCAAGATTCTCAACAAGATCCTTGCTAACAGGATCCAACAATACATTAAAAAGATTATCCACCATGACCAGGTGGGCTTTATCCCAGAGATGCAGGGGTGGTTTAACACTCGCAAAACAATCAACGTGATAGAACAAATCAATAAGAGAAGAGAGAAAGTATTCCATTTTCAAATGAAATTACTACAAATGATGTTTCCAAACTAAGAGATTATAAGAAAAACAATTACAATAGGTAAACACTCATCAGTAATCACATCAGCACATCTTAATATGCAAAGGTACTTCAGTGATTATCTTCTAGACCAAAAGCTAGTAAATTACAGTCCATGGGCCAAAGCTGGCCCATCACCTGTTTTTATAAATAAAGTTTTATTGGAACACAGCCACACTCATTCATTTATGTATTATATATGTTTACTTACTGCTACAGTGAAAGAACTGAGTAGTTGTGTCAGAAACCTATGACTAAAAAAAAAGTACTATCTGGTCCTTTACAGGCTTCCTAACCTCTGATCTAGATTAATGGTCTGTTATTATTATTATTATCATCACCATCATTATTATTCTTTTTATATATGAGTGTTTGTGGCCCTTTTTTTCCAATATATCAGTAGCAATTATTTTTCCCTGTTATAAATTTTTCCTGATAATACTTGATTTACATAGTACTGACCATCAGCATTCTTTCCTAACTCAGCCTTCTTTCCTAACCAAGCACTGATTTTTGCAACCAGAATTCTCAGTAAAAATTAGGTGCTGCCAAAGTAGGCACACTCATGCAGGTTTGTAAGGTCTTGGAAACATGGGCCACTTCTGTAGGAATGTTCATTCTTTGGCTAGAAATTAAGGCAGTGGACACGGTAATTTCCAACTCCTTGCATCACAGCTTCCGTAGTGCACTCTTAACTTTGGTAGAGCAGTGGCCTTCAGGATCCCCTCCCTTCCTGATAAAGGTAAAATAGTAGGGGTCCTGGCAGGCAGGCTGCAAAATTTTGGGTCATTTCAGAGCTCCTGTCCTGAAATTGTTTCTAAGCCCTTTCAACAATCCTGTAAGTACGTATCTGAATTGTAAACACAATTTAGTGTTTACAAGCCATTAAGTACCTTTTATTTTCCATACAACACATAGCTGTTATATCTTGATTACATGCTGAATTCTCGCATCCCTAAGTTTTGGTTTGAGATTCTTTCTTTTCTTCCCTTCATCCAAAGTCGTCTTCAGCTCCATTATAGCAGTTTTGAGCTTTCTATTCAGTAGGACATGAGTCCTTTTGTTAAATTCTTTAGGGGGAGGGGCACAACATTTTGAACATCAACCTTTGCAAACAAATTTTAGAGACAATTTGTCAAATCTCGCTGCAACTGTCCACTGCAAAAAAAGTCGAGATTTTAATTAAAATTGCCTTAAATGTATAACTTTAGGGATTAATTAATATCTTTCCCATGTTCTTTCCATTGAAGAATATGGGCTGCCTCTTTTTCTTTAAGCCTTCTTTTATAAGAGAACAAATGAGGGGCACCTGGGTGGCTCAGTTAGTTGGGGGACTGCCTTCAGCTCAGGTCATGATCCTGGAGACCTGGGATCGAGCCCCACATCGGGTTCCCCGCTCAGCGGGAAGCCTGCTTCTCCCTCTCTCACTCCCTCGGCCTGTGTTCCCTCTCTGGCTGTATTTCTCTCTGTCAAATAAATAAATAAATAAAATCTTTAAGAAAAAAAGAGAGAACAAATGAAAGAAAAAAACAGATTTCACATGATTATAAGTTATTCCTTTAAGATGGATACTGAAACAAAAGGTAAAATCATAAAGGTAGTATGTATTCTGAAAGGTTTCAAAATAAAATTATTAATCAAATAGCATCTATACATTTGGAAAACAGTAATGAATACAAGTGAAAGGCATTATTTATTGGAGCTAAATAATACTTGGCATACATACGGATTTGAGCACCTCTTGAAATAATTCCTAGGATTTCCAAAGTTATCTGACCATTGGATAGAACACCAGTCTAGAATAGCCACCCCTCACGGTGACAATTCTTTGGACAGCATTTCCTGATTAATCATTATAAGGACTAAAACAGTAAGGAGAATTTATTACTTGGTGGGCAGCTGTTTCATTCATAGAAAAATCTAATAGTAAAAAATTATTCTTCATGTGGAGCCAGGTCTACCTATGGTCCTGTCCCCTAGAGCTAAAGTGAATACATTTATTCTCTGGAGCATTTCAGTTCTTCAGATATCTGATAATAATTTTCATCTCCCCCATGCCCAGCTCAGTTTTCTCTTGCTAGCTTCTTCCATTTCCCAAATCGTTTACCATTCCAGTCACCTTTCAGCAAATATACCTAAGGTTTTTCAGAATCTCACTTAATGAGAAAAACTCAGCAGGTGCCAACCCAGCACTCCAGATGTGTTCTAACGTTGGAATAGGTATTTTAACTCTTATTGCACTTTAGGCTCATATTGCACATTTTTTATCACCTAGGTTTTTTTTTTTTCCTTTCTTTCTATTTGAACTCTAAAGCCAGGAAGCTCTAAGTTTGCACACTTTAAAAAAAATATTTTTTTTGGAAATAATTTCCAAACTATAAGAATAATAGTGCAAAGAACACCCACAATCATATACCCAGATTCAAAATGGTTAACATTTTACCCAATTTGCTTTATAATTTACTCTTGCTCTCAATCTCTCTCTGACTCTGTCTCATAATTTATTACTGTATTTAAATATATCGGTGCTCACATTGCCAGATTTGGGCAGTGAGAACACGTCCAGGTGGCTCCTATGTCCTTTGGCCTTGTTCCCATCACTTTTTTGAGCCCTTCCTTACTTTCTGGCAGAGCCCGGTGTTCTGGACTCACCCACACTGTGCCAGCGCTGGAATCAGCTCTTCTCCAGAGTCACCATTCCTGTTAGTGGGGAATTAAATGTGTTCTTTCTAATCAGTTGATATTTTAAGAGCCAGCTATTTGGAAATAGAGCCAGGACCAAAGTCAGGTCTCTAACTCCCACGTACCCATTCTACTTTGCGATACTTCAGCCTTCATATAGCACTCAGCAATAACGCGTGTTAAGTTTCATTCTGCTGATTTGGTGCCATCATTTCAACATCCGGAGACATTTATTTATTAACCAGTATCTTCACTGGCTAACTCAAATTCTTTAAAAAGTTCCTAACTGAAATTGGATCTATTTCCAACTTCAGGGGAGATTTCTTGGGCTGAGTTATAAATCTCTAAATAATGAGGTTTTTAATGAAACCGGGGCTAACACATCGTTACTGTGGAGAATGGGACTCCTATAATCACTAATTTTTTGGAGCTTAATGGAAAAATGCAGAATGTTGAAAATGTTTTCTTGCTATTACTTAATTTATCAAGCCCCCATCATTTATGCCACATTTTAAATGAGGTGGAATAGTTTTTAAAGATGTTACAGAGATCATTACAAAAGCACTGGGAAGCTGAATATAGGGAGAAGGAATGGGGGAGGAGGCACAGGAGGAAAGAGAATTACTAAGCTCCACGTGAATCCAGGCACTGGCAGCTCATTGTCGGGTCCACAGGGGGACATAATGTGAAAGTTAAAATGGGATCCAGATAGGTGTGTTGACAGTTCTGAATCCATAACATCCATCCATCCCAAGGCACCATCTGTTACATCTTCAGTCTTTTTGTGAGTATCAGCAATAGAGGTAATTAAGCAAATGAGCAGCTAAAATGGAAGTTCCCAGAAAGGAGGAAAGTTAGCAAAACTATGACAAGGGGTGTCTTTGTAGGAGTGGAGGCTGAACACCTGGCACCGCCTCTTGGGAAAGGCAGAGTGAGTAGATGGGGAAGGGTAGGACTGGAGGGCGGGAGAGCCCATGGCTTCATGGTGCTTCGTGGTTTCAGGAGTTGCAGGTGGTAAAGGGAAAAATGCCTCTGATTTCCTTATTAAGGAGAAAGAAGAATGCACAGATAATCTTGGGCATATTCCGAAGGGAAAAGTGGCCAAGTTGGCATATCAGTGGCACAACGACAGAGTGCTGCCTCCATCGCAACTCTCCTAAGATCGGTGCTCCTTTGGGCAGAGTTGGCTGAGACACCTGTGGGAACTCCATTCAGTCTATTGGCAACTGGTGGGGCAGCAGGGGGCCTGTCTTGGGCCTGGGACCCAAGTAAGAGAAGGGTCAAATTACAGAGGCTGAGTTAACTGCAGAGGATGTTGGCCCCGACATGAGACCATGCAGCCTCCATGTCCCTTGTGTGGGGAACCACACCTAAGTAGGCTTAGAGGCCTGGAGAATGGAGAGAAAAGAACCCAAATCCTCCCTGATGATGGCTTTGATGACAGTGTCACAGGGGATCCCTTATTGCACATCTTGATCTTTTGTGCTTTTTGCCTTACTGTTTTGCTTGTATTTCAATCTCTGGGGCTTTCTGTACTTAACCCTTTCTTCCCCGATCCTTTTCTGTTTTCCTGGCCCCACTCCATAAGCCTGTAGGAAATTCAACCCTGACCTAGACTCTGCATGAGTTCAGACACTAATCCTCTCCCTGGTCTAAGGATCATGAGGAGTATTTCCTTGGAGCACTGTTTACCTTGCTCCTCCTCTTACTCCGACCTTGGAAACCATTGGTAGAGCCTCGGCTCTTGCTGTACTTCCCCTCCAGTTTCCTGTAATAACTAGCTCCTTAGTTTTTGTTTTTGTTTTTGTTTTTGTCCCAGCCTGTGTCCCTGCTGTGCTTCCCTGCCTAGGATCCTTCCTTCTCAGGGAATGGCTCCATGCCACCTCCTGACAGACTTTCCTGGGTTGACCACCTCTGTGCTGGGATTTCTTGCCCATTTCCAGTGACCAGATGCCATGTCCAAAGGCGCCATCTGTAGGCCGATGTCTTGTTTGCTGTACACCTGTTGTTGACTGCCTGCTTGTGACTGCCCTGAGCAGCCATTTACTCTGTCCCCTCTCCCCTCAGCTGCGTCCTCTGGGCTTCAGGGCTAATGGGAGCTCTTCTTCCAGGCTGGAGCCATGGCTGTGAGTGGTGCTTGTATCTAGAAATAGGGAAATGGTGTCAGCTGAGTGTAAGTGTATTGCAAGTGCATGTTCTAATAATACAGATGTATTCAAAAGAACTAGGTTCCTGGCCGAGACTAGATAGCATCAAAACTGTCCCAAATTCATGGACTCTTAAAATAGTTTCAATTAGTTTCAGTTCCCTGATCAGACTTGGAGGCACAATAAGCTCAACAATGTTTTCACACTGACTTAGCTCATAGATGTCAAGCTATTTGCTCTTGGTGCCTTATTGATTCAGGTAGGCAAGGTAAACAGCTGAGAATCTGCGTTGAAATGTAATTTAGTCAGTCAAGGAGGAATGCTCGTTGATGGGAGGTGTTTGGTTTTAGGAAAGGAAATGCTCCCTATAAACATGCAGATCAAAACTTTTAAACAGTCCCATCCACCCCCTGAGGACTTGGTGTCCTATTTGTAATGTTTCTTTTTGTCTGGGACATCTCATGACCAAGATGGAAGCTGGGGGACCAGCCCATCCTTTCAGAGTGCAACTGAGTAACCCAAGAAGAGTGAAAAAAAAAGTGTCTCCAGTAACTACCTGTGTAGTTTGCTGCAGAGCAGGGACTGGGATCACAGTATAAGGAAGGTACTAGTACCATGTTGGGTCCATGAAGGTGAAATCCACTCAGGGGGCAAGAGAAGTTCTGTCTGTCAGTCATCACATTTTAGGCCAACACTCTATGGACTAGTCTGGAGCATTAAAGAAGCAGAGGCCCAAATGAAAATAAATATGCAAGAAACTTATTATGAAAACACATGTGAGAGAAAATGAGGTGGGATCCAGGGTGGGTGAACCTTTGGACCATAATGCAGGTTTGACTTGAGTGAAAGAGAGAGGGTAGAAGAAGGGGTTCTTGTGGAGGCAGTTTGGACCACAGTGTGTAGTTCTAAAGAAAGTTTGGAAAGGCCATTAGGTCAAGATTGTCTGTTGGAGGGATCTCCATTTCCCAGGAATGGTCCTACCTTAGTATTCCTGTGGTACTTAGCAGGGAGCAGCCCATGGGAAGGTGGCTTTAGTGCACATGAAACAAAGCTACTTTTTATTTAGCTATTTTTTTTTAATTTAGCACCTACCAAACACCAGACATTTTCCATCTTTAACTCTAATCCTTATAACAACCTTAAAAAATTGTTTTACCAATGAAGGCACAGGTGTAAAGGGATTAAGTGATTGTCTAGGGCCACAGAGCACGTTGATGGTCAGGATTTGAATCCACACTTTTGGATTCCAAAGTGTCCCCTTTCTACTCTGCCACATGGAAGAGAGATAGAGAAGACGGCAACTATGTCAGAAAACAGGCTGAGAGAAGTTGCTACAATGAACACAAACCTAAACAGTGACCATCCTGGCAGCCAAGGGAAAGGGAAAGATGCGTGTTACAGTTACATTTGTTGGCTTTTAGAAGAAGCACAAGAGAAGATAATAAGAGAAGTAAACATTTTCCTAACCTTGAGTTCTGAAAGAAATTCGGTGAATCATATCTGAAAATAAAGGCTACCAGAAGACTGAGAGGAGTTGTAATGGATGAATTGTGTGTTTGTAATAACTTTAATTTATGTAGTATGTAGCATATAGACTTGAACACATTTCACCAGATAGGCAGGTGGGAGGAATTTGGACTCTTCCATGTCTGTGTAGTTGAGTCTTAATTGAACAGACTGGAGATGCCTAAACATTGCACATTCTAAAAAAAGGAGTGGTCCTTGACTGCTCCAAGGAGATCAACTCCAAGCTCTTGGAAGATCCTGTCTGATAGCAGTGTCTTTGTATACCTGGGGACTTGGGCCATGATAGTTTATGCCAACCATATGCTTTATGGAGAATGTCTCTTTTTTGTATTCCTGAAGTCCTGTATCAGTTTGACCTCCAAGGGGGCTGGGGACTGAGGAGCCAAGGTCAGTCATGTGGGTGCTCCATGCCTATGTGACTGGCTGATCCCCAGTAAAAGCTCGGGACGTGAAGGCTGTTTGATGATGATTCATATGTGTTGTCACACATTGTTGCTGGGAAAATTGAGTGCGGTCTATGTGACTCCCCTGGGAGATGACAGCTGGAAGCTCTGATGCTGAGTCTCTTCCAGAACCCACCCGATGTGCTTTTATCCCTTCCTGACTTCAGTGCTGATTTCATTCTGTGTCCTTTTGCTGTAATAAGCCATAACCACAAACACAGCAGTTTTTCTAGGTCTTGTGAGTCTTTCTAGTAAATCATCAAACTTGAAGGTAGGCTTTAGGGACGTCTGACACCATGGCTTTACCCTTTCTCCTTCCCTCCTTCCTCCAGTCAACTGACCGTCCTTCTTTCTGAGTTCCCTTCCTCCCTGTCTCCCCAGTGGCATTCTCTTAAAGGGACAGACAGTAACCTCTCATAGTTGGGCATCTCTCTTTCCCTACCTCAAAACTTGCTACCAACTAGAAAATGATAGAGTGAGATACACTCATTTTTATAATTCTTTCTATTCTTAGATCTTTAGTCACTTAACAAACACCATCAGACCTTCAGATTCTCAGAGTCATACAATGGAATTTTTCCACTGCACAGATGAGAAAACTGCAACCCAGGTGTGACGGATCATCTGTGCCTTACAGAGCAGATCCAGAGGCCATGCTTAGGAGTGACAAAGCTGGCTTATCGGTTATTGCTTTGGGTTCCCAACTCCTTGGCTCTTGTTAAGATCATCTGATTAAATTATGGCTATATTGAGAAAAATGACTTTGGAAACAAGCCGACTCCAGTGCTTTCTGCTTCTCCCTGCTTCCCAGGGGACATGTTTTCAGTCAGGTGTTATATCCACCAATTGCATTAGCATTGAGTTATAAGGATAAAAATATCCCACCCTTGTCACTGACAAGTTACCTTCTGCACCAAACTTACCGAGTCATCTTTTCTCTGGTAATTTTGTCAGTGACATGTCTCTTGTTGTCAGCAAGGCAAAGCCAGTGCAACCAATTCAGGGTGACCTGGGCTGTGTTCCGCTCCGTGCATCAATAACATTGCCAGGTCTGCTTTGATTTCAAGGTTTGTATTGTAGGTAATGATGATATATGAACTCACGGAACAGATTTGATTCTCGCAGATAAGAATGGTCCTGGCAGCTAAGGAGGGGAAAAAATAATTTTGATCTACTATCTAGACAGGCTTCTTTTGATAGGAGGTCATCAATGGGAAACTCAGAGGAGCACAAGATGCCATTTCTGCCCTGATTGTTGACCGGTATTGACAAAGGAATAGAAGCCACAGTGATGTCAGAGAAGTTGAGAAGAGAGGGATTAGCTGTGGAATGGGTGGGGAGAAAGCCCATTGGTGTGAGACCACACTTCAAGTCAGCTGAATTCCATTCACGCTCTGTTATGCCCAGCAGCTAGTGTCACGCTGAGGACACAATCAGGTTCAAGCAAATGATTGCTGTCCTTGCACCATGGTAATTTGAAAAGACAATTACAACCCAGGAAGGCAGCTTTTGCAGGGCAATCAGGATCTGACAGGGGCCAACTGACACAGCCCCCAGCTGAGACTGTGAGGAACAGTCAGGTGCTAGTGGTAATTAAAAATGCCAGGCAGCACTGGGGAGTGCCGACTGGGTGAAGTTTCCATCCGGGAGCTCCCTCCCTGGCCCTCTGACTAAAGAGAGCAGACTCTCCTGCTGTTTGGCCTGTCCTAAGTAAGAATTTTGATGTGTGTGATAAAATATACATAACATAAAATTTACCATTTTGAGGGCACCTGGGTGGCTCTGTTGGGGTCTGTCTTTGGCTTAGGTCATGATCCTGGAGTCCTGGGATGGAGTCCTGCATTGGGCTCCCTGCTTACCCGGGACTCTCCTTCTCTCTCTGCCATTCACCCTGCTCTCTCTTGCTCTCCTGCTCTCAAATAAATAAAATTAAAAAAAAAATTTTACCATTGTTTTTAGAGATTTATTTATCCATTTGAAAGAGAAAGAGAGTGCAGGGGAGGTGGGGGAGGGACAGAGGAAGAGGGAGAGAGAATCCCAAGCAGACTCCCTGCTGAGCATAGAGTCCAGTTTGGGCCTTGTTCCAAGACTCATGAGATCATGACCTGAGATAAAACCTAGAACTGGATGCTCAGTTGACTGAACACCCAGGCATCCCTAAAATTTACCATTCTTAAGAATGCGGTTCAGTGATATTAAGTACATTCATATAGTTGTGTAACCATCACCACCATCCATCTCTAGGAGTTTCTCATCATCCCAAACAGAATCTCTGTATCCATTAGAGAGCTCTTCATCCTGCCCTCCCACTGGCCTCTGCTAAATGTTATCTCCTTTCCATCTCTATGAATCCGCGTGTTCTAGATGCTTCACATAAGTGACGCCATACAATATATGCCCCTTACTGCAGTAAGAGGAAACTAGAAGACAATATGTGGCAAGGTGGCGATTACACAAAATCAGTGCAAACATCTGGATGCAATGGGTGAAAATCAAAGCATGTAATGAGGGTTTACCCTGTGCCATGCACTGAGTGACATAAATTTCTTTACATGCATAATCTACCATACCCTTTCCTCCTGCCCACCGAGGTGGAGAGCAGTCGTATTTCCAGTGGCAATATGGAGCATAGGTATGACAAGCAACACGTCCCATGTCACAAATGGAGCAGATGGTTGAAGTAGGATTCCATCACAAGGCTGTCTGACAAATGTTCATGCTCTTCACTCTACATTTGGAGTTTTTTAGGTGCATGGACTTCCCAAACATAGGACAGGACAGTGATTATGGCAAGGGAAGGAGGAGTCCAGGATGCAGAGCCACTGTGGAGAAAAATGGGGACTGACATCCCCATACCAGGCATTTCACAATAACATAATTACAAAGCACAGCAAGCCCCCAGTTATAGTCAGTCCCACTGTCCAAGCCTGAGTTTTCTTCTCCTATAGGAAATGTTGGAGTAGCAACCATCAAATTTTAAAGAGTGGTAAGTTGTCTTGGGAAAGGACATTTCTGCCCATGACCTTATTGCCAGCTCTTGGCAGCCATGATGAGAAGATTCCCCAAGCTGCAGACATGATGTGGCAGGATCAGGGACTCATGAGGATATGCCCAGCCCCACTGTAACACTTCAGCAGTAGGCTCACAGAAGGCTAAGCTTTCTAACTAAAATAGGCTAAATAAACCAAGATTCCATGCCCAATGCTACAATTTTTTTTGGAGTGCATTTGAACAAGTTGAATACGTAAAGGAGCTAACAGAGCAGGTTTTGAATTCAAATGGACTTGATTTTGCATTCCAGGTCTTTTTTATTTTACTTTATTTTTAAATTTTTTAAAAGATTTATTTATTTATTTGACAGAGAGAAACACAGCTAGAGAGGGAACATAAGCAGGGGGAATGAGAAAGGGAGAGGCAGACCCCGCACGGAGCAGGGAGCCTGATTTGGGACTCAATTCCAGGACTCCAGGATCATGACCTGAGGTGAAGGCAGTCGCCCAACCAACTGAGCCACCCAGGAGCCTTTTTTTTTTTTTTAAGATTTTATTTATTTATTTATTTACTTACTTACTTACTTACTTATTTTATTTATTTATCAGAGAAAACACAAGCAGAGGGAACAGCAGGCAGAGGGAGAAGCAGTTTACCTGCTGAGCAAGGATCCGGATGTGGAACTCGATCCCAGGACCCTAGGATCATTACCTGAGCCGAAGGTAGATACTTAACTGAGCCATCCAGGCATTCCAGGAAACCTCAGTTTTTGCTCTTAAGACCTAGAGCTGATTAAGTAAGTCTGGCCCATATTATTGTGGGTAATTTCCTTTATATAAAGTCAACAGATTATCAGTGCTAACAGCATCTACAAAATACCTTCCCAGCAACACTTAGATTAGTGTTTGATTAAATAACTAGGTGCTACAACCTAGCTATCTATACACATAATATGCAACATCACACGCATGAAGATCGCTTGTATGCAGGAGTGTTTCTTGGTCTGCTACACAACAACGGCAGGGGAATTTCACTGAGCTGGACATGAGTAGACTGGGCTTTGAACCACTGCCCCAGGTCACCTGGATGTATATCCTTTAAACCCTCTGTCCTCAGTTTTCTTAGGTGGGGCCTAATAGTACCTTCTCTGCCTACTTATCGTAATGTTTAAGGAGATAGGGTATGTGGTTTAAAAAAAAATTCACACTTTAATAGCTAATGTTTATTGCTATTCAAGCATTATACCAGAGTCTTTATATAAATCATATTATTTAATTATCAAAACAGTCCTATGAGGTTGATAACCATTTTTTTCCGAGGGCAAACCAATGATACTTCTGTGACTCAGAAGTAGCCTGGTCAAGGTCCTACCGGAAGTAGACAGCAGCTCCAGGTACCAGCTGAGCTTGTCTGATTCTGAAGTCTGTGATTTAGCTGCTTTTCTGTATTCAAATATATTAATATGTATTACACATTCATATCCATAACGTAGCTGAAGGCAGGTGAATCATATGACCAAATTCACTTTTTAATGATCACCTAAAGTGTGTTATAAAAGACATCAAATAATTCTCATCTGATATACAGCATCAAGGGAAGCCAAATGCTCAAGAGAATTAAGGCATAGATGCCCAGACACTCATAGAGAACAAAGATACCCCAGTTAGTCTCTTAGATTTTTTTCCCAATGCTTATTCCGCATCTAATCACTTCCTCCATGTCACTGAGTCCTACTCTTATCCCCTTACATTGAGTTCTTCAGGACACATAAAATATGAACAGATAACTTCAGCACAAGTTGTTTACTGAAACCACTGAGAGAATAGCACAAAGTATTGCAGATAGGGAAGGATGCAATAGGAAGGAGGACATAAAGAAAAACAGGCACGTAGACGCAAGTAAGTTATCTGGCACTTTCTGCCATAAAATTTCAGCTGTTATTAAATATGCATAAGAGAAATCTGTATTAGTTCTTTGGAAATTCTTAATTGCCTCAAAACTCTTAGCAGCCTACCCCCTACCTGCTCTCTTACATTGCTGGAAATAATTGACATATTTCAAATGCCACCTACCGTAACAAAAATATCTTGACACTGCTTTCGTTTGTAGCAGAAAGGATGTTAGTTTCCTAATTTTTCCCTTTTGCGTAAAGGGGAACTATTTCCTGCTGCATAAAGCTCTGGTCCAGCCTTAACTCTCAAGGACTTAGGAGAAGTTGGAGAAAAATTGTTTCTACCCACCCCAGTTACGTGCATTAATGCACACTCAGTGTCATTTCTTCATGATGATCCATCTTTTTGTCAGGAATTTTATTCATGTCTATATTTAACAACCCCACCTCAACTTGATAAAACCACTCACTGGCTTCTGTTTCCATGTTTATGCAGACCTGTACCCCAAGTTTGGGTAATAGTGCTCATTATCTAAATCTTTGGTGTTCCTTCCCTTCAGTCACGCAGCCCTGTACTTCCCTGCCCTATTGAATTTGGGGACGCCATCTGACTTTCTTCAGCCAAGAATCTGTGAATAGATATGACTTAAGAGTGGGAAAGGTGGGGGCGCCTGGGTGGCTCAGTTGGTCTGCCTTCGGCTCAGGTCATGATCCCGGAGACCCAGGATCGAGCCCCACATCGGGCTCCCTGCTCGCATGAGGCCTGCTTCTCCCTCTCTCACTCCCGCTGCTTGTCTTCCCCCTCTGGCTGTGTTTCTCTCTGTCAAATAAATAAATAAAATCTTAAAAAAAAAAAAAAAAAAAAAAAGAGTGGGAAAGGTGATGTCCTAAAGACATGGTGGGCCGGCAAAAATATTTATGTGTACCACAATGTCAGAAGGCCCCTAAAAAGCCATCTGTTGCCATGTTCTTCTTTTAAACAGAAGTATCCCTTGGTACATCTTGGGATTGAGTCACTGCGATCAGTCCTCATTTCCAGTTTGTACTAATTAAGTTATTTCAGAGCCTTCACCTTTTGCTTCACAACCAATTTCAAAGCACTGTGGTTTTTAATAGCCAGGACCTCCAACTGTCAGTTTTGTGTTCCTTGTGTAGTTAAACTTAAAAGATCATCAAGAAGTACCTACATTTGAAAATGTAGCTTTTCAGGATCGAAAGTTAAATATGTCTCAATTACCCATCTTCTGGAGTGCATCTGCGTTCATTTCGGAAATCGATTCCAGAATCCCCTTTAAGACAGAAAAAGCAGAAGCCCTTAATAAGTTGAAAGGTTTGCTGACATTGCAGTTACTACATTTAACAGCTTGGGCATATTCATTTGCTGAGAAACATGATGAAGAGTCTGAAAAGGCCTATAATAAAATGACAGTTTGATTTGTGTGGAGGATGATATCTCTGCTCCGTCTTAATTTCATTCATTAATGTGCCTGCATAATAAAAAGTTTGCAATTAAGCACGATAAAAACACAAATAAACAGTGCCATCTTTTGGGCGATGCCTGAACTTTACGGATGTGTGCACAGACCTTGTCTTCCAACGTCCCCAGCACCCACAAGCAGCTATCACAAATGTCAGAAAGATCTTATTTCTATCGTTAGTAAATTTCTGGGGCATGAAGGCTCTTATGGACACCATTGGGATGCAAGACATCATACCTAAAAATAGTGTGACTTGCTTCTGCCCAACTTACCTGGAATAACATGCTCAGATTGACTTTTTAAGATTTCCATGGAAATGCCACCCTAGCCATGTGTTTATTTGCTTCTTGGGGGTACCTGAGGACATTTCCTCCCCCAATCTAATTTCCTTTCTAAATCTAGGATGAACTGTATCTGGCTCAGGTGTCAGGCTTTAAAAAGTAGGTGGATGAATGTCATGTATAAAAATAGAAATGCTATTGTTATCCTGTTCATAGCTGTTCTTCATGACTAAAGTGGGAGGAACAGACTAGAAAAGCCTGTTTCACCCGAGCTCATTTTCTGTTGAATAGCACAGATCAGTTCAGTAGTGGGCCATCTGAAAAGGTGACCTATACATAAAGATGCAAGTATTTAGGAAGAGGAATTCCAAATTGTCATTCTAGTCAAGCATTTAATAACCTCCTAGCATTGTACTAGGAATTGTGTCTGAAACAGGCCTATGGACCCTAAAATTGAGACAGCTGTTACTTGAAGACTTTGTAGTACGAAAAATGTTTCAAAGGTGTGATTGTAAGGTATTCGGTAATATAACATGAAAATGGAGGTAATTTCCATGATGAGGATGATAGTGATGATGATGATAGCTAACATTTCCTGGGCATTTGCCATGTGCCAGGCACTGTTCAAATTTTGTGCATGTATAAATTCATTTAACCCTCATGGAAATTTAATGAAGTAGGTTCTATTATAATCAGCCTTCTACAGATGGGAAACGGAAACAGAGCACATTCGTAACTTTCCCAAAGTCACATAGTGACCGCTTACTGGGAGATCTTGTGTCAAGGAAAGCTGGAGAAATAGTGGTTGCCATAGTGAAGAGAGAATGAGCCCAAGCCGGGATAAGGACATGAATGGGGAATTCATTCATACAACAAAGACACGATTATTTGAGCGCCTATTCCATGCCAGGTACCATTGTCAGAGCTGGGGATTGAACAAAACAGACTCCCAGCATCATAAAGCCCACCTCACAGTGGAGCAGATAATACACAGAAACATACTATTGTGTCTTGTGATGATTATGAGACCTAGAGGATGCTTGAGGATACCGTGCTAGGCTCAGAGTAGTACGGAATGAAATACTTGATACCTGCCCCCAAAGCACTCTGAGCCTAACGACAAGTCAGAGAGACTCAGTGAAAAAATGTATTGTGACTTGTGCAGGGCCTGGAAGGACACAGGGCTCCCCACTGAGACTAGGCATCGAAGTTTCAAAGCAGGCTTTTCAGAGATGGTGGTGTTTCCACTGAGAATTATACAAGAATGAATAGAATTTGCTAGACAGGAAATATGGGGGCACCTTGGAAAAGAGTAAACACAAAGCACAAACCCTGAGAATTGAGAAAGATCTGATAACTAAAATGTTCGTCAGGTTAACAGAGAGAAAGAGAACCAAGAGGACATATGTCCTTATGGAGGCTGAGAAGTCCCCCATGTACTTTCTTGGAGCTGGAGTCTCAGGACAGGGTTGTCACAATTCAGCCCAAGTCTGAAGGTCTGGGCTCCAGGAACACCAAAGGCAGGAGAAGATCCATGGCTCAGATCAGGCCATCAGGAGGACTGAATTCTTCCCTCCTCTTCCTTTTTGTTCTCTTCAGATCCTCAGTGAAATAGACAAGGCCCACCCATGTCAAAGAGGGCAAATCACTTGACTGAGTCCACAAATTTAAATGCTAATTTCATTCAGAAACACCCTCACAGATACAGACAGAAATAATGGTTAGCCAAATGTCTGGCCACTCTGTGATCCAGTAAAGCTGACACGTGGAATTAACCATCACATAAAGGCAGCTCCATAAAGTGAGTAATCTCAGGATACGTGAAGGTGAGTGGCCAGAAACCAAGGTTCTGGAAGGTTGCACAGAAGGCAAGTCATATCAGCCTTCATCTGGCCTGTGATGGAGCCGATGCTAATCCTGAGAACCAGGCTCGGATATGGAGGGGTTGTTGATGGGAACAGACGTGGTACATTTCATGTTCTGAGGAAAGTACTAGAACAATGATGGAAGCCATGGGTTGGAGGAGGTAGAGACAGAACGATAAGTACAGAGGTGGTTATAGCAATCCAGGGAAGAGATGTTGGGTTTGGAGAAGAGGAAATCCTTTTGGAAGACTCTTGGAAGAAAGGTGGGTCACTCATTGGATTTGCAGGAGGAATGGAAGGACAGGAAATCAGGAAGATGTGCAGGTTGGCACCCTGAGTGACAAGAAGAAGGAAGGATAGGTTTGGATTTGGGGTAGTAAGGCTTAGATAATGGTCTTGCTATGCTAAACACTACTGCTCTTTCACTACCCCATAATCTCCATCCCTTCTAGGCATTTGCAAAGGCTGCAGCCCTTACCTGTTTCCCACATCTTTCTGGCCTCCCCTCCCTGAGTTTTCCCAGGGTTGTCCTTCCCTGAGATCCGTCAGATCTCAGATCTTGGCTTCAGGGTCATTTCCTCTCTGGCTGCCATGACCCCAGGCAGGGGAGGCTCTTGCTAAATGCTCCCCAGCGTTCTGTTCACTGTCCCCAAACCGTATTAGAGTTTATTTTTACTTTTCTCTCTTCTAAACTAAACAATAAACTGTCTGGATTTCTCCCTACATGGTTCCTGCCACAAGGCACACCCTGAGAAATGCTGCGGCATGTCACTATGAATGAGTGTCCTCTAAACTCCCAGATATACGGGTGCCAAGCTCTAAAGAGGGATCTGAAATTAGAGATATGGATTTGGGCGTCATCAGCTAGTGGAAGCAATTTTCCTTAAATTGATGATCGTACAGCCCTAGGAGAGGAAAGTGTTTTTTCAACAGCACCCTGAAAGGCAGTGCTTAAGAAAACCACATATATTTATTATACCCAAAGCACCTTCCATGTATTTTCTTTTGATGCTTTCCATCATCTCAGGAAAGCAGGTGGTGTGTACTTATTTCCCTTCTTTTCTTCTCTTTCTACTCGTTTCTTTTCAGCTCAGGTAAAAGACTCTTCACACTAAAGCAAAAACAGCATAGACATACTAAAATGATACACAAACAACATTTCTACCCTCAATGTCAGGGAATGGCTTGTCTTCAAGGACAAAGGTGAAAGCAATACTTTCCCCTGGTCCCCTCCTAAATCCTCCTCCATCTCTGGGAGTCTTCACATCTGAAGTTCATAGTCCCCAGTGTCCCCCACAGCTTAACTTCTCCTTAGGAATAGTGGCCTCTCTCCAGCTGGCTCAGCCCAAGCCTGAAACCTCTCTGGCAGGTAGCAGAATTCGGCATCAGTCATCATGGTATTTTCCTACCGAGTTCCTCTGCCAAGGTGAAGAGATGCTTTTTTCTGGATGAAGTTAGTGGAGACAGTGTTTCTGTGCACAACCTCGTGTTCAGTGCCTGAGCAAGCTACAACCTGGTATCCCAGTGAATGCTAATTAGGCTGGATGATGGTGTGGCCACCTCACATCAGTTTAGTTCACTGCACCCCTGTGTGGAAAGGAATTACACGTTCCTACTCTTGTGAAGATTATTTAATTTAAATATAGAAAAAAGGAGATGTAGTCCTCAGTTACCAGTTCTGTAATCATCATCATCATCATCATCATTATTCACATTTGTCTTGTACCTTTTTCTATATCCCTCTAGATAGCTGAATGTCACACTCTCAGAGAACACGAGGAATGAGAGTGAGATCAATTAATAAATACTAAGCCAATGCACAAAATATACATTCTTGCACAAATATGGAATTAGGTACCTAAGAGACCTTTCAGAAATGCTTGGCTGTGGAGACTCTGAATGGCTTCTGAATTGCTGGGTGTTATTTTTCAATTGGAGTGGAAGTGTGATTCTTAGCTGAATGGGTGATGTTTTTCACAAGTCTTTGGGGAAAAAAATGATTGTATTAGAAATCTTAAGACTTTCTGGCAGATGGTTTTTTGCTAAAGAGCTTTTTTGGGTAGAGATGTGTATCTCCTCTCATGGTTGGAGGAAGGATTTTAATGGAGGCTGAAACAATTGACCTATTTGCCAGAATGTCGAAGTAGGTCTCTTGTTGGTTCAGATACATGAAGTGTGAGACAGGTGCTTCTACTGGTGGGACTTCGGGATACGTGGAACCCCTTCAACATGGTATTAGTCCCAAGGACCAGTGCCTGACCGACTTGTGGGAAAGTTCAAGTTGTCTGTGACTGTGTTGTAAAGGGGTGGCTGCGTTGGCACAGATCTTCTAGTGGCAAAGCATTTGTGTTTCCTGGGGACTAGACCTGGAACAGGCAGGAGTCATCACGAGGTGAACATTTTCTGATGATAATCATGATTGGCTAAAAAAGTTTAATCTGTATAAAGGTTTGCTGTAAACTCCTTGGAATGCTGTCTAAAGTTAGCAAATCCAAGCTTTCTCTTTTATAAATGTGGGAACTAAGACCCAGTGAATGATCTCCCCAAGGCCACAGATAGTATGACATAGAAACTAAAACATCCAACAGCAGACCAGCTAGAATTTCTGGGTGATCTGGCAGCTTGCAATGGCAGACAAAATCTAGGTTAATACAGGGGACCTCGAACTTTCCAACACCATCTCATCTGGGCACAGGGATGCTTGTATCGTCAGCAAAAGACAGGTCCTGAGCACAATCTAACAGTGTTCTACAGGCAAAGGTGGCACTAGCTTTCCTATTGCCTGAGGATGTGTTTTATATTATTTTGTTAATATATGTGACAGATTTGCTTTGATTCTATATGACCATGTTCTAGGTCTAACTTTTGGACCAGGATGCCCACCTGAAACAGTCTTATCGAAGTGGCATGAAATATAAGGTAGGGAATCATGATTTCTTGTTGTACGTGGGAGCTTTCTCAAGTCTTTTCCTTGCTGGCAAAACAAAACTGCATTATGTCCCACAAGAAGATGCATTTCATGATTACCCAGTCAATGTGAAGAAGGAGCCAGAAGGAAAGCCACCAAAGCCATACAGACCACTTTAAACACCCAGATCTTGTAATAATAGGTTTCCAGAAAAACAAGGAATCATGTTTTCCCTTCTAACACAGACATACACTGTGTTTTCTGAGTTTAAAATCATCTGGATCAATCTTGCAAAGATATCCAAAGACTTTAAATCCATACATCAATTTGTTGTTTACTTTCCAGAATTCTACACTTTTTCCTTTTCATCAATGTCTTTAGATCTGAAATACAGATCTTCTGATCCTTCAGCTCGTCCTCTGATACATAACAGAAGAGTTGACAAAGGGGATAAAAGAATCTGATTTTCTGAAAAGGAACACTCTTTTATTCATAGGCAGTGGACCTTCTAGGAATAGCTGGATATAGTTTTTAAAAGTCATAAATATAAATCTGGAAGGATTTTAAAAATAAGTTAAGTAACTAAAAACAAAGGCTTCACTATGTCATCCAGACCTTCCCTTTAGTCTTATGACCATTTCTATGATGAAAACTTGATATCTCACTATCAAAGATCTATCTCCTTTCACTGTCCCCCCCCCCTTTTTTCCCTGGTTTTCCACTGACCACACACATGTTAAATGCAAGTGCATGTCTCCCCATTCAGAGGCGGCAGTGTGAACCATGGGTGGGCGTAAAGTGCATTCACTATGACCTGCTTCTCACTAAGCTGTTCTCTACTCAGCACATTAACCTATGTTTTAAACTTTTGCAAGACCATGTCAGGCCACAAAAAATAATAGGTATCCTGAGACAGCTTTTGTATTATGCTGGCCCCTAGTTTGTTTCTCTTCTTCTTTTAACTCAACAAAAATCCATGCAAATGGGAAGGCACTTGCCTGCCAAATGATTTATTACTCAGTCTTCGCAGGATCCCTACATTTCATTTGAATATTTGCAATTACATGCAAGTTGTGCCTGGGCTGTGTATCTGGAATGCAGGAACCTTTACTGCACTGACTAAGACATATTATTCACCACTCTGGAGTTAGCAGAGGGATTGATTTATCCTGGTACATACTGCTAGCCCAGCAGCTGTTAGAATCATTTGCTTAGAAAATCCATCAGAATTAAAGAGCAAATTTCAAAATAAATTGTTATCATTTTCATCTGCAGCCCAGCTACATACACCGTGGGAAGTACAAAGATCCTTTTGCCTAAATGTTTCTTTGAACTTCTTCTTAATAACAACGGATATGAAAGCAAGTGCCTCAGGAGTTTTTCCAGTGACAACAGTCAATGTTTCCTCATGATGCTGAGGTGGGCTTTCAACTTCATCTGATTTATGTTAACGACAAGCCAGCTCATCCAAATGAGTCAGAACTCTTGAATCACTGTAGGCCTCCATCTCTGAAGAAGCAAACAATCTAGAAATGGGAAACGGTTTCTCATCCACCCTACAAGATATTGATGGGAGACTGGCCCCATGCCCTCTCCCACCCAGTTAAGGCCAACCTTTTGGGAAAGGCCCCCACTGCTTAGGCTTCCCTTTTGGAAATGTCAAGTGGCTCCTGTCTCCTGGTGCATTCATCTGATGGGTCCTTTCCAAAGCATCCCTTAAGATTTGCATAGTTATCAGAGTCATTTAACAAAAGAATAGCAGATTCAGAGAGGAAGTCACCTCTAGCAATTTAGTGGCAAATACAGAAGAAGCCAAATGGTCAGAACTCTGCTTTATCCAACCCTGTTGCTAGTTCATTGTGAGTCACTTTGCCTCCCTAGATTTTATACAAATATAGTTTTCTGAACTGTCCTGATGTGATATGCCTTCGGTGGCTTATCAATTTTTTAAAGTTTTTTTTTTTAATTGACTTATTCGAGAGAGAGAGCATGAGAGGGGAGAAGGTCAGAGGAAGAAGCAGACTCCCCAAGGAGCTAGGAGCCCAAAGTGGGACTTGATTCTGGGGCTCCAGGATCATGACCTGAGCTGAAGGCAGTTTCTTAACCAGCTGAGCCAACCAGGCGCCCATGTGGCTTATCAATTTTATTAAAATCTTGACCCCAGACTCACCCACCTTCTTCTTTTAGCTAAATACAGGCAGTATGCCTAGTGGTTAAGACCCTGGAGTTTAAAGTGAGATGCCTTGGATAGTTTCTGCTCCACCATTTGCCCACTGTGTGATCTCAGGCACATTATCAGGTTGAACCATATGAAACTGCCACATTTGTAGGTCAAAAATGGTCAAATACTTGCAATTTCAGATAGTTCCACCTTTATTTTTCTAAATTCTACTTTCGTCTTCTGGAAAAAGAGGAAAAGTAAAGGAATCTACTTTGTGAAACTGCTGTGAAAATGGAATGAGAAGAGACCTGTCAAAACTTAGTATAGTGCTTGGCACAGAGGGTGGATATTTTTTGTATTATTTGGGGGGAGGTTTTGTTGTTGTTGTTTGAGTATCAGATGGTTTTATCATAGACACTAGGAGTATTAATTAGGAGTCCCCATTCCAGGTGTGCCAGACTTTAATTGAGTCTGCTGAAGCAGTCATTGTCAGATTTTGGTGTTCAGGTCTACTGTGCTGTTTCTCAATATGGAAATATATATTTGTAATTTTTGTAACATGTTAAAAATCTGCAGTCTGAATTACAAGCTATACCTGGAGAACCCAACACTGAGTTAAAATTTCAAATCAAACACAGCTGTGATTGTTTCTTTTTTTCGTTGTTTTAGTGCTTTTTTAAATTTAAATTTTACTTAGTTAACATACAGTGCAGTATTGGTTTCTGAGGTAGAATTCAGTGATTCGTTCCTTACATACAATACCCAGTGGTTTTAGAAAGCATTCTCATATATCCCTCTCATTAAAAACCTTTCAAAAATAAATTCATGTTGTTTTAAATTCCATTTATTCATGTTGTCTTAAATTCCATTTATTGGATGTTTGATAAGGTTGAGTATTTGCCCATACTTTTATTGGTTGTTTGTATTTCAACCAGAACTGTTTGGGGCCCAAATCCACCTGCTGCAGGAGGGGAGGTGAGTGAGTCTCAGACACTTCTGTAGACCTTCTACAAAGTGTTACCAGTTCCCTTCTCTAAGGGACAAATCCTCTCTGCTGTCCTCCATCCTCCCCTCTCTCTGCAGGGTCTGATCCAAACTCATAGTGAAACACCTTTCTTTAGGATATTTTATTTTCTTCCTGAGCCACTATCACATGTAAGACTCAAGCTAAGATGGCAAAGGAATCTTGGTCCTGGATCCTGGCTCTTCTCAGGTAGCATGGCATTAGAGCAGAAAACAACGGTGACCATATCTAACTCTTAAAATGCCACTATTAAGCAAAGTAAATAACAGAAGACCAGTATTGATATTTTGCTCCAGTTTGCAAGTTACCATGTAGCGTTGGTCCTGAGAAGTTTACACTCACACCCAGAGCAACAAGGTAATCATGGTGTTCAACCTCAAGTTTCTTCCTTAATCTCAAAAAACAAAAACCAAATATGTCACATAGCTCCTTCTTTCCTCTAGAAAACACCTTGACAGTGGTAATCATTGAGTTGCATGACATTTGTGTCAGCCATGGTTCCAACATTGATTTCATAAAACATGAACAGACTAGACAACTAATAGTCAAGTGATATATTATGTGGTGTAACCTCTGAGTACTATAAATGTCCAGTGAACAAATAAGACATGGTTGGCTTCACAGAAGGGCTGGTACTCAAATTCTGTCCACTGGGCAATCCAGAAGATGGTGTCTTTTCTATTTTCTGCTTCTATTCTTGGCTCTGTTTTATCAAGCCTGGTCTCTTCTCAGAAATCTTGAGAAATACTGGCATTTTTAATATTCTCAAAACTCTCAATTTTGAATTTCAAGATGCTGGGCTCTATTAACTTACCCTCCTCATAATACCAAATCATCCTCATCCCCAGAGCTGGGCTATGGCTCTAATCTAAGCAACCCTCATTGACCTCATCCAGTCTCACCTCTTGTGCTTACCCTGGAGGCTGCCTGACCCTCACCCCAGGCTAACCTCTGCTCCTTTTGTGCATACTGCTGATTCTCATCTTCCCCTTCCTGCTTCTCTTTCTTTTTTTCAAAATTTCCACATTTCCATTTAACCCATCTAAATCCATCTAACTCTGGTCACCTGATCCCTCAAACAGACCTGACACAGCTAACTGTGTCAACAATACCATGGTTTGGAGTTTTTGGTTTGGTGTGGTGGAATGGTTGTTTCTCCTGTTTATTTCCTTACATGTTTTCATGTCTGTGTTCCTGACTGCCCCAATAAATTTAAAACTCTTCAGGAGCAGGAGTAGTGCCTTCTCTTTACTCTAATGTCCCCCCTAGAGCTCAGTGTTCTGCACACAGCGGGTGCCCCAGACTTGCTGGTGACTGATGCATGTAATAAAAGCTTCAACAGCTTGATGAGCCAATGGACCAGAGTGGTATAATCACACTGCTGATTGTCTCAACCCCCAAACTCTGGGCAGAAAGCCAAAGCCCACCCAAGATGTTGTAATGGTCTTATAATGACACAGTATTTGTTTACAAGGCTTCTTAAGAGAAAGTCAATTGGTAGCATCTGAAGCCTTCTAGACATATTGTCTGATTAGCCTTCCTGTTGTGGCTCTGGAGTGATCCAAAGCTCTACAGAAAAGGAGCAGCCACAGAAGATATGGAGCCTGATTTATATGTGTCCTTGATGACATTCGTAAGACCGCTGAGAGAGAAACCTATTGTTCCCCTACTCCTGGAAGTCTTCTTTGATCTCTTTGGCCAATGGTAATTGTTCCATTTTTTATAAATTTCTGTTGTGTCTATTGCCTGGGGCACATAAATTGGTCTTTGATATTTGTAGCAATAAGTGGATAACGCCAGTCAATTACAATGACAAATAATAACAAAGAAGTAGGAGATTCCTAACTATCTCTTGAAGCAGAGTTCACAGGTATCTTCCTAGTCTTTGCCTAAAATTAAATGGCCATTAGAAAGTGAGAATTCCCATTCTTGTCCAGTCATAGACCACTGAGATGAAATAAGCTCATGTCCCTTTAAGTCTATGATAGCAGTTTCTCTTTTCTCTTCTCCTGGAAATAGATATTAGCTACATGGAAACACAGGAAGTTCCAGACATTGGGTAGTGATGATATTAAGGCACTTAACTTGTTTTTGAAGATCTGATATGTTTCCATGGAAATAACAGTTGGAAGCCAACAATTGAGAAGTAAGAATTCTGGTTTTTCCTCAGCTTCTGGCTGCTGACAGAGAGCCAGACTTTCATGCACACTGAAGAATCTCAGAATCTTTGATCTGGTGCATTTACCATACTGCATTAAAATAAAAATCACATAGTTCCTTTTTTGTGACCTTCTATTAATCTTCAGAACTGTCAACTAATATTTAAGTCACCCTCACAGATTGAGGAGTTGGCCCAGTGTAGTAAAGAGAATAGTCCTGAGCCTGTAGTCAGAATATCTGGGCTCAAAAATCTCACAAATTTTAGTGATAGAAACTTGGACAAATTATCTGGGCTCTCAGAGTCTCCATTTATTAGGTAGAAAGCAAATTATTATTTATAGGGTGATTATGAGCATTAAATGGAAGAAAATATGGGAAACATTTCATGCAGGGTACACTATACTACTAAATGTCTGTTGGACCTTAGTGAAGAAACAGAAAAGCAGAATAGTATGTATTTGTTTCCACCTCCACCCACCCTCACATTCATGGACCCTTCCTCACCAACCTGAGAGGCAACTCTCCATTTTAACATGCTGTTGTAATCTCTGACCCAAAAGAATTTCATGATGTGTATTAGCTTCCTCCCGCTGCTGTAACAAATTACTACAGACATAGTGATTTAAACTATACAAATTTACCTTAGCGTCTGTAGGTCAGAAATTCTGCCTACCATGGAAAGATTCTCTGCTCAGAGTCTCACAAGACTGATATCAAGGGGTTGGCAAAGCTGAATGCAGTTCACATCTGGGGCTCAGGGTCCTTTTCCAAGCCCACTCCTTGTTGGTTGAGTTCAATTCCTTCTCACATTTTCCTCATGGCTCCTTCCATTTCCAAGCCAACAGCTGTGCCTCAAATCTTCTCATGTTTTGAATCTCTCAGAGGTCTCCCTCACTGAGATAGGAGAAAGCTCTGCTTTCCAGGGCCCATGTGATTTCACTGGGTCTAACTGATTCAGAGTAATTTCCCTTGTGAAGGTCAGCTGATTGTAACTTCATGACATCTGCAAAGTCCCTTTGTCATGTAGCATAGTATATTCAGGGATGAAACACCAGATGGTGAAGGTCATGGGGGACAAATTCTGCTGAACACATTATGTGTCACACAGAATAAAAATATAGTTTCATCCACTTTATCTGTTACCAGTGGGGAATTGGAAAATGGTGTCAAAAAACTACAGTCACCTAACTGCCCAGCAACAGAACCAAATAGCCCAACTTCCCTCTAAATATTTCTGATAGCATTGTGATCTCCACACCGAACATTCTGGATCCTCTCTCTTCAATCATTTTTCCAGCCTCAGCATCAGCCACCTGCTTTCTTACCTGCTTTCTTTTAATTCAATTCAATAGCAAGACAAATAAAATTCGGAAATAAAAAACCTCGATGCCTGCCGTCAAGACCAGCACATACTCTAGGTACATGACAGAGTGTGTGCAGAAGACCGGAGGACAAGGAATCTACTCCTCCATCATGTCTCCCTGCTCTGCCACTTCTGTTCCAGAAGGCAGCTCCCCAAGCCTGGCTGGAGCTGCTGCAACCACAGACAGACAAGAGCCAGGACCCACAACAAGTTGTGCTAGGACAGGAACTTGTGCTGCTGGGCTGGGGTGGCTCTCCCAGCCCCCTTCCAGCCAAAGCAGCCCATCACCCTGGCTGTAGCATCTTCTCCCCATCCCTCATTCCACCCCACTCCTGCCACCTCCTCCAGCAGCGCTAAGTTCCTGGGAACCTGAGTGGTGCTCCAGTGCTTCCTGGGAATGTCGTGATGTGTGATACTAAGCTGCTAAATATGAGGGTAATTTGTCATGTGGCCATAGATAACTAGTAGAATGAATTAACCTTGCATGGATTAACAATAAAGTACTCATCCTTTTTAAAAAAAAAATCAGTTATTTTCTTAAATATGATTTTGTGGGGCACCTGGGTGGCTCAGTGGTTAAGCCTCTGCCTTCAGCTCAGTTCATGATCCCGGAGTCCCGGGATCAAGCCCTGCATTGGGCTGCCTGCAGCAGGAAGCCTGCTTCTCCCTCTCTCCCTCCCGCTGCTTGTGTTCCCACTCTGGCTGTGATTCTCTCTGTCAAATAAATAAAATCTTTTTAAAAAAATATTTTGTAATTTTGTAACATAAAGAAAATCAAATATCAAATCACCACATTCAATTTTATTTGTCAGTTACACCTTGAGAAAACTGGAAAAAATGTACATATTTTCTCTTTACAGACTCACACTGGAGACAGATTTCAGTGCTGTGACAGAGTCTATGGCAGTGTTCTCAAACTGCTCTTCATGAAAATACTTAAGGAGAAGCACATGTTCTCTGGGATGTTTTCTGAAAGCCATGGGGGCCAAGGAAGCCCCATTCCGGGTTCTTCCAGCCACAACCAAGAGCATGGTAATCTAAGTTTAACCAGTAAGAAGTCTGAGGGTAAAGAAAGTTGGCAAACAGGTAAAAAAGGAAGATCTAGGCTAAACACGTGGAATCAAGGAGCCCCAGCACTTCACCAAAATCATAAAGTTGATGTAGATGTGTGTGCTAGGGAGTTTCCAGAAGCATGGTGATATTTATTGATTTATGAGAAGGAGAAGAATTCCTCCCTTTCAGCTCTGTGCTTCTTCAGGAAAACTGATGGCAGGGGGTAGGGAGTGGCGTGGGATTTCAGAGATGCTACAAATAAGGTAGAAAATGTCTCAGAAATGTTTACCTGATTGTTGAGCTACCATCTTCTCTAGATAGGTCAGGAAACAAGGCCTAAGTTGAAAATGTGGAAAGTTGCTTCTCCCTCTCTCACTCCCCCTGCTTGTGTTCCCTCTTTAGCTGTGTTTCTCTCTGTCAGATAAATAAAATCTTAAAAAAACAAAAACAAAAAGACGACTGGGGCACCTGGGTGGCTCAGTTGGTTAAGCAACTGCCTTCGGCTCAGGTCATGATCCTGGAGACCCAGGATCGAGTCCCACATCAGGCTCCCTGCTCGGCGGGAAGCCTGCTTGTCCCTCTCTCACTCCCCCTGCTTGTGTTCCCTCTTTAGCTGTGTTTCTCTCTGTCAGATAAATAAAATCTTAAAAAAACAAAAACAAGAAAATGTGGAAAGAGAAAATGGCCCCTAAGTTTCCAGCATGGAGCCTGGTACACTGGCGTCAGACACTGACTCTACAAGCGAGCTGTGTGTGGTCCCTTCAAGGAAAGAGTCCTGGGCTATAAATCTGCTTCAGGGAAGGTGCATTTTATATCTTACCACCTGGAGTGCATGTCCATGCCAATGGACAAAGGCCAGACCAATCTCTCCTATTTATAACAATACTTTATTTTCTTGGAAAACAAACATCCCCAAAGCCCCCCAGAACATTTGCATTTTGGTTGATAATGTGGTCACTGAGGAATACTCCTATTTTCTTTACAAGTAATTGCTTTGATTCAGAGAACACCTGTCTCTAGAAAAACACCCCCTTCCTCAGACTATTGTCTGTGTTTCCCAGGGCATTTGATAAACCAGGTCATGAAGACTACAGACCTAGTAGTACAATTTTCATTCCCCATAGGAAAGAGCCGTCCAATGTAAAGCAAAGCTTGGATTTACAAAAGTAGCCCTAGTAGTAGTTCCTGAATTTGGAGGTTGAATGAGGCAACATTTACCAACTACCATTACAAACAAAAAGTCAACAATCAATGGTATATGAAATGTTATATCTCATTCTCATTCTAGGCTGAAATAGGAATTCCTTGTCAAGTATTTCTCCTGGATGCCTCTCCTTCAATGACAACTCAGGAATCCAGCCTCTACCTTGTCATCAGCAGCCTCTAAATCCTGAGTTCTCCCCCATTCAGCTGGCCGGTGGAGGAAAATAAGAGAGCCATTGTTTCCAGATTGTGTACCAACATGCCCTGGTGTGTGGCTGTGGATTCCCGGGGGGGGGGGGGGGGGGGGACGACATAAGCTATTTAAAAATGTTTGGGAAAACCCAGCACAAATCAGCATGTGGCAGACACTGCAAAAATGACTAGCTCAAGGTTAATTGCAATTTGATCATCAAATCAAGCTACACTCATTTCTACAATGCTGCATTATTTTATTGAATATGACTGATGTAGAACATTGTGTAAGTTTAAGGTGTACAACATATTGATTTGACACATTTATATATTGCGATCTGATTACCACTGTAGCATTAGCTAATACCGCTATCATGTCACATAATTATTTCTTGTCGTGGGAATACTTAAGAACTAGTCTCTTAACAACATTGCAGTTTATAACAGAGGATTGTTGACTGTAATCGCCGTGCTATGCATTAATTCTCTAGGACTTATTTATCTACTGGTTCCCTAGTTTGTACCCTTAAACAACATATCACCAATCCCTCCACCCCCAGCCCTAGTTCCTGGTAACCACCATTCTTATCTGCTTTTGCAAGTTCAGCTTTTTTAGATTCCACAAACAAGTGATATCATACAGTATTTATTTTTCTCTCTGACTTATCTTACTTAGCATAATGCCTCCAAAGTCCATCCATGTTGCTGCAGATGGTAAGATTTTTTTTTCTCTATTCTATTGGTGGCTGATTAATATTCCTCTGTGTGTGTGGGGTGTGTGTGTGTGTGTGTGTGTGTGTGTGTAGATATTGATCCTGATATCTATTTATATCCCAACTTCTTTATCCATTCATCTATTGGCACTTAGTTCTTTCCATAATTTGACTCTCGTGAATAATGCTGTGATAAACAAGGGAGTGCATATATCTTTTTTTGACTTCTGCTTTCATTTCTTGGCTATATATCTAGAACTGGAATTGTTGAACCATATGGTAGTTCTATTTTTAATTTTTTAAGGAACTTTCATATTGTTTTCCACAGTTGCTGAACCAATTTACATCCCCATCAACAGTGTGCAAGCGTTCTCTTTTCCCCACCTCCTCACCAACACTTATCTCTTTTCTTCTTGATGATAGCCATTGTGAGATGACATTTCATTGTGGTCTTGACTTGCATTTCCCGGATTAGTGAAGTTCAGCATGTTTTCATGTACCTCTTGGTCATTTGTAGGTCATCTTTGGAAAAAATATTTAGCTCCTCTGTTTTTTAAATTGGATTTTTTGTTTGTTTGTTGTTATTGAGTTGTATGAGTTCTTTATGGTTTTGGATATTAACCCCTTATCTGCTATACGGTTTGCAAATATTTTCTCCTTTCTATGGGTTATGTTTTCATTTTAAAACTTGTTTCTTTTGCTGTGCAGAAGCATTTTTAGTTTGATGTAGTTCTAGTTGTTGATTTTTGCATTGGTTGCTTGGACTTTTGGCATCATATCCAAAAAGTCATATCCCAGTGCAATGAAAGGAGTTTCTTTCCTATGATTTCTTTTAGGGGTTTTACAATATCAAGTCTTATGTTTAAGTCTTTAATCCATCACTAGGTAATTTTCATGAGTATGTAAGATAGGGGTCCAATTTCATTTTCTTGTATGTTGCTGTCCAGTTTTTCTCAACACAGTTTATTGAAGGGACTATCTTTTTATCCTCATTGTTTTTTGTTCCTTTGTCAAATATTAGTTGATTGTATATGCAGGGATTTATTTCTGGGCTCTTGAGTTTTTTTAATTGGTCTATATGTCTATTTTTATGCTGTACTATACTATTTAAATTCCTATAATTTTGTAGCATTTTTTGAAATCAGGAATTGTGATGCCTGGCTGCTTCTAAAATTCTTTATTTTTTATTTTTGACAGTTTCATTGTCATGTGTCTTGGAGAAGGTCTTTTTGCATTGAAATAATAGGGTGATCTATTAACTTTGTAAGCTCTGATATCCAATTATTTTCCCAGGTTTGGGAAGTTCTCAGCTATTATTTCTTTAAATAAATGGTCTTCTCCCTTCTCCCTTTATGATACTGATTATTCAAATATTTGTTCTTTCAATGGACTCTCATAGATCATGTAGGCCTGCTTTGCTACTTTTTATTCTTTTTTCTTTGTTCTCCTCTAACTAGGTTATTTCAAAATTTTTATCTTCCAGTTCATTAATGCTCTCTTCTATTTGCTCTATTCCCTGCAAATAATCTATATCTCATATTTTTATTTCATTCATTGAGTTCTTCAGCTCTAGAATCTCTGGTTTCATGATTTCTATCTCTTTGGAAAAAATCCCATTTTGCTCATGTATGTGTTTCAAGATTTCATTATCATTCTGAGTTTTCTTATAGTCATTAAATTTCTTCAAAAATAGATATTTTGGGGCACCTGGGTGGCTCAGTAGGTTAAAGCCTCTGCCTTCAGCTCAGGTCATGATGTCAGGGTCCTGGGATTGAGGCCCATGTCAGGCTCTCTGCTCAGCAGGGAGCCTGTTTCCTATACTCTCTCTGCCTGCCTACCTGTGATCTCTCTCTCTGTCAAATAAATAAATAAAATCTTTTTAAAAATAGATATTTTGAATTCTTCATGAGCTAGATCATAAAATTCTGTGACTTTGAGCTCAGCTGTTAGAGAATTGTTATTTTCTTTTTATGATAGCAAATTTCCTTGATTTTCCATGTTCCTTACAGTTCTGCCTTGTTGCTTTTGCATTTGAAGTAGCAGGCACCTCCTCAGATCTTTTCTAGTTACCTTCAAACAGGGTATTCTATTCCATGATGTTGTTATTATCTGGGGTTTTATCTTTATATGGGTGTACCTGTCCCACTTCTCTTGCTTCCTCTCTTGTAGCAGTGTTCTTTTTTTTTTTTTTTTAAAGATTTTATTTATCTATTTGAGAGAGAGAGAGAGAGAACACAAACAGGGAGAATGGGAGAGGGAGAAGCAGGTCTCCTGTTGTAGCAGGATTCTTAAGCATTTATGTCTCTCTGGTTCTCACAAGTCACCACGCTGGTCACTGGAATCCTCCCTTTTCTTTCCAGAAGGTGGCACTATAACTCAAATTTGTGGTTTCTCCATTGCCTGTTTTCTGAGCATTCTCTCCCTACTGGAACTCTCACCATCCTTGGTGGGAGCAGGCACAGGAGTCAACCAGAGTGGGGGGAGGTGTGGGTTTAGCATTTGAGATATTGGAGTGCCTGCAGACCCCACTGAGAGACCCACCAGCATGGCACTACCAGGGACTCATGGGTAGACGCATGTGGCCCAGCCCAGTCACCTGGAACCCTGTCCTTATCTGCCACATTCCGAATCACCACCCCTGGAGTTCCTGTGTCAGGATTCCGAATGCTGCTGGGGAGAAGTGGATTTCTCCAGCCAGGACCAGTACAGCTGTGGTAACTAGCCACTTAAAACTATCCTTCTCCTTTGGAGAAGAGGTCACCATTACTGGATAAATCAGCCCTGTGCAATATTGCTTTGGGGTAAGGCGGGCTGGTAAACTTTCCTTTACCAAAACCTTTGCTGTGATAAAATTCATATATTGTTTTGCTTGAATGTCTTGCTGTACCTTTGGATGACTGGATTTCTGCAAATTCTCTCTCCTGCTTGTGTACCTGCCCAGGTCAGTACCTTTCTGGTTCTTTACTGACGGCAGCAAGAGGGATCTGGCTAGTTTTGCTGGCTCCCCTGATTCTTCAGCCTATACATGGTCTGTCTGCTTATGCTTGAAAATACAAGTGGATGAGACTCCTGCCACATTCCTGGGCATATGGTGCTGGTCCCACAACACCCACAAAGGCACTTCTGTCTGTAGGTGGATGCATGTTTTGTTGTTAAAAAGGGGGGATAAAAAGGAGGAACATCTTATGACACCATGATACTGATGTCATTGACAATGCTATTCCTTTTTGAATCTAGGTTTTCAGCCATTGCTATAATAAAAACAAAGTCCATATGAAAATCAATATGCAACAGGAAATGAGGGTTTCCATGTCTACTCTGATTCTCAGGTTTAAGAAGATAAGCAGTGCCCAAAGAGGCACACACATTCCATTAGGAAGTAATTATAATTAAATATTAATTTATATTAATTATATATGTATATATGATTAAAATATTTATATTTGTATAATACAAAAAGTAATTAAGAATTAAATAAAAATATTATTTGGCTTTGAATTCAGATATACTACTTTTTCAACATCACGAAGTTATTAAGGCATAAATACTTATTAAGTTACTTGGGCCTAGCCACTTTATAGCTGGAACTGTCACTTCTTCGACCAAGAAGTAACAAAAATTTTGCTAAGACTCCAAGAGCACCATAAACTGAGAGTAGAGGATTGTGCTAAGAAATATTCAAAGGTCAAGACCAGAAGTAGTATACATCACTTCCACCTGTATTCCACTGCCCAGAATTTACTTAGATAGCTACCTCTAAGAGCAGGGAGGATGGAAAATGTAGTCTAGCTGTGTGCCCAGGAGAAAAAAGAAAACAATCTGATGAAAAACCAGTCATTCTCTACTGTGGAAATGAGTAAGCAGAGGCACAGAAGTGTTCCAAATCTATTGTCTGAGTTGTCCTGAAAATTGATAGGACGTATATTCTCAGTAACTCTGCATCCCCACCATCCTCTCCATTCTACAGCTCTTGGCATCCACAAAGCACTTAAGAATCATTGTCTCACTTCTCACCACCTCATGAGCTGGGCGGAGCAAGGATTATCTCCTATTCTACAGAGTAAGAAATAAATCTTGAACAACTCAATTCTTTCGGGTCATCTAGGTAGTGAGGAATAGAAATCAGACCCAAACCTGAGTTTTGTGCAACCTTAAAAGTTTTTTCTACTGCAGGCAGCTGCCTGGCCAGTGAGAATTCACTGGACAGGTGGGGGCTTGTAGTTAGCCACAGGGATGTGATATATTTGGCAGGGGACTGGGGTAAGCTGAAATGGGCACAAGGATTGTCAGATGAGCAGCCCCTTTTCTGCAAGTCAAAGATGGTCATGTCCTGAAGGGGACAACTCTTGGGACATGAGACACTGTCATCCAAGGTACGTGTGTTCTTTAGCTCCTCCCACGCTGGGCAAGCTCCCAGAGGTGCCTGGCCTCGCCCTCTCCCCAGATCTGTGACACGCACAGGCTTTGTGCCATCAGTTTTCAATTCCAGTGATAACTGATCAGGGAAAGAAGAGAGAGCTGCCACCCAAATCTTACCTACCAGTTGAATTGCCTTATGATTTGAGAAAATTTGTCTTGAGGACTTTTTTCTAATATAACTGAGTTATGTTAAAGATTGTCTCTTTTTTAAGCTCATCACTAGTAATGGAAAAAAAGAAAGGAAACTGGTCAAGAGCAAGGAAAAAGACCTTTCTGGGGTCTGGAATCTACCAATGAATAGCTAATAATGTGAATAATTTTTCTATAATCTATAAAAACCTTTGTCTAACAGAGGCGGTTGGTCGGCCTCTGAAATTCTCTTCTGCGCCTGTAAACAAGAGGTAAGAAGCTGGAAGCACTGAACCTGAATGTTAAAGTCCGATGTCGACCGCCTCCCCAAAGAGAAACCAAGGACGCTCAGGATAATGCAAATCACACAGTGAGGTTTATTCTCCAGCTAGCTGAGGTCCAAGCATCTGCCCAGTGCAGCAGGTTTCAGCAAGGACCCCGAATGCAAGGGTCTAGGGGTTTATATAAGTTTCAAACAGCAAGCAAGAGTTACACAGTAATTTTCCTGTTGGGGTGAGATAACATTTTTAGCCCCCTCCCCAATTCCTGGACTGCTCACACATTTCCGGTACTGGGGCAAGGAAGCAAGATGCACAGATGGTTCCTTGACCTATCTGCCTTCATTTGGTTAACACAGGCCTTGTGAAGGCATCAATCACCAGGAGGTCTTAGATCTGTAGATGCCTAACTCACCAAGGGGTTATCGAACCTGTCATAGCTGCCCTCAAGCTAATCAGGTCCTAACACTCTAAAGCTAAGCAGGTCTTATCACTGAAGAAGTTGCAATCTATCGTTTTCTTGCTCTGAATGGGGGGCCTGTGGGGTGAGAGAAAGATGAGCTATTGAAGAAGGAATTCTCTTGCATGGCCAATCTTTATGTTACTGTATTTTCTCCTCACATTTATTTTCTTCTTCAAGCTTCAAATGAAAGTCATTAGGGGCAGAGATTTCATCACTGGGTGTAGATCAGAGGCCAACTGACTTTCTGGTCTATTCCTTTTTTTGACAGTCAGCTAAAAGATGCCAGTCTGGGGGCATGTGCTAAGACTAAGACTAAGATTTGAGACCAAGCTCTGGGAAGAAAACTGAGTTCCCTTACGCTTATCAGTGATTTATTGCTACTTGAACCAGAACTAGCTTGCCTGCAAAACTATCCTTACAGCCAGGCCATTGAGGCTGACAGGGCCAAAGCTAAAATTATTAATGGAAGACTAAGGACCACATGTGAGAAGTTTATTCTTTGGCTGGGATTTCTAGTTGTGCATGCAAGTGGCTCATAGAGAACATTTATACCCTGCAGCTTTCTCTCATCAAAGACACAAGCACTTTGGGCTGGTGCGTGGAGTGCAGTACAGAGAATTCCCAGTTTTCTTTCCTGCCATTAAGGAGAAGTCCTACAGACACTTTCATTCTTGTAAGATACCTTCACAGGACTTCAGTTTGTGGTACCAGTGGTCCGCTCTGCTCATAAAGATTCTGGGAGAGCCGGGGAAACAGCGTCTCTAAATGTCGAAAAGAAGAATCCTAAGGTGTTCAGTGATTTGCTTGAACCCACTTAGTTGGGAAGAGATGAGCACAAGCTTAAGACCGGAGTTTTCAGGACCTAAAGGGAACTTCCCAATGCTTTTGGGCTTTGGCATAACCGCTTCCCATTTCATTCATTCCACCACTTGCTCAGTAACCCATCCTGTTTGAGAAGGGCCGTTTACTATTTGCCAGCTGTGTTGCGAAATGCTTTATGTGTGTTGTGTCATTTAATCCGCACAACAGCATTGAGGGTAATGATGACGCCCATGCACAGTGTAGAACGCAGTTGCAAGAGAGGCAAATCTGAGCCATTTGATTCCAAAATCCATATTCCAAACCAGCATAAAGCACAGTCTATTTTGTCAGGCTGAAACAATAACTTTCTACTTCTCTTGTGTTGGTGACATATTTTCTCAAATAACAGAATTTTTGGAGGTGGCTTGAAGGCATTTTGAGATTTAAAACTGCACAAATTAAGTCAGAAGTCACATAGATATCAATTCTAGATTATTTCTATGTGTCACAGATTCCCAAGAGAGTACCCACATTACCATACCTTTCACCTGGCAGCCCTTCAGCCTTGGGTCAGTCAGTGTTTAAACAGAACACTTGCTGCCCTGCGCAAGCGAACAAATTCACACACACTCCAAGAAGCCCTGGGCTCTCTGATGTTGCCTTGTTCCGCCTCACCCTGACTCTCCAGAGTAAATTACCCCCCACCCAGTGTGTGGCCACACAGCAGATACAGCACAATGTTCCTGATGGTCTGCATTGCAATAGGATGTGTTTTTAGTTGTCACAAAGCATTTTTATTATAACAGAAGCTTGGTGAGACTTGACCGCCTACCTAAGGAGGTAGGTGTGGGCTCCTGCAGACCCAGTGAAAACCACTGGTGTGAGGTTGAGCTGGAAGTCAGCCAGGGACAGGTGATTCCTGCTCCTTGTGTTGGAGGGCAAACAACACTGGGAAAATGGCCCTCATCAAACCAGTGGTCTTACTAAACAAATGCAAAAAGCCCAAGCTTAATAGCTGAGTTTGCTTAGCGGAGGTGAGACATTTCTATGTTGGACTTTTAGCTGTAGAACCATTTTGTCAATTCATGAAAAGGATAAGAGATACCTTCATTGCTTTGGCAGCCACCTATCACCCTTCATCCTAGCCTTGATTGACAAGTCAGTGATTCCTACGAGATTCATGATGTTATTGAAGATTGAATAATGTCTTTTTAAAGGATTGATTAATTATTTATTAGAGAGACAGAGAGCGAGAGCGGGGGGGAGGGGGGGGCGAGAAGAAGAGGGAAAGAGAGAATCTCAAGCAAATTCCCCACTGAATGCAGAGCCTGATCCCATGATCCTGAGATCATAACCAGAGCGGAAATCAAGAGTCACTTGAGTGATGATCATCCCAGGTCCCCCTTGAATAATGTCCTTTGAGGCAGCACAACATAGTGAGATGATGAAGACTTAAAGACAATATAACCCTTTAAATTATAGAACCTTGAAATTCTTGGGACCTGGATGGTTTTTTATAGCCACAGGGTGAAGCCATTTCTAGTTGAGAATATCTCTGGGTTTAGGGTGGTGATCAAAGACAATAAAAATGTTCAGTGGATGAAATAATTCTGAGAAGGAGCAAAAATTCAGGATTATTTTTGTTTAAAAAAATTAGAAAGGACCAACAAGTCTTGGTTAGTTAGCAACAGTATTTAATCCTTTATGTGCACCAAGGGTCTGGATTTAGAAGGGAAGAAATATAAAAGAAATAAAGATAATGATGACTTCAGAACTGTTACCAAACAACATAAAATAACCTTATTTTATAATACATAGTATTTTATATGTATTATGTATTACATGTATTTTATATGTTACTCCTATGCATAATATATACATAATGCTCATGTATATGAAAAATATGCCATACTATACTATTGCAATATATACATTATATTTTACATATATTCCTATATTACTGTATATTACATATCTATAATATTCCTATGAGATTAGACAATGCAAGTCAAGTGGCTATTTATTTGACAGATATTTACGGAGCACCTACTATATGTCAAGGGCTGCACTACATGGCTGAGATCCAATGATAAGCAAGACATACCCGGTCACCGACCTCTCTGAGCCTAGAGTCTAATGCAGGACAGAAATAAACAGAGAGTTTAGAACAATACATGATGCAATGCTAGGGGTAAAATAGAATATTGCAGAAGCATAGGGAGACTTATGTAACCCACTGGAAGGTGGGAAGGTCAAGGGGTTAAGACAGACTTCTTGGAGGAAGTGATCTCTAGGTTGCAACCTAATGAGTGAAAAAGAGTTACCCAGGTTACAAAAGGTGGAAGCGTGTTCTAGGACATTGGAACAGCATATTTGGAGGACCAGAGATAAGGGTTCTAACTACATGACATTTGAGAAGATAAAAGGTATTCAGTAGGTAAAAATATTGTTGCAAAATACCTACACATGAATGTTTATAGTAGCTTTATTCATAATCACCAAAACTAAAAAGGAACCAAATGTCTTTCAGTAGGAGAACAGATCAACTCACTCTGGTACACCCATACACTTGTAAACAAACAAACAAACAAAAGAAATGTACTAACAAGCCATGAAAAGACCCGGAAGAACCTTAAATTCAAAATACTAAGCCAAAGAAGCCACATAACATATGTTCTAACTATGTGACTTTCTGGAAAAGGCGAAAATATGAAGATAGTAAAAGGTAATTGGTTGCCAGGAGCTCAAGGGAAGGGAAGGATGAATGGGAGGATTCTTAGGTCAGTGAATCTATTTCATATAATAATTTAATGGTAGATACATATCTTTGTATGTTTGCCAAAATCCACAGAACATAAAACATGAACAACAAACCCTAATGTAAGCTGTAGACTTTAATTAGTAACAACATATCAAATTGGCTCATCAGTTACAAAAGCGAACCACACTAAGGCAAAATGTTAATAACAGGAGAAACTATGTGTTGGGGGTTGCAGTTAGGGGAATATTGGAACTGCTCAATTTTTCGGTAAACCTACAATTGCTCTGGGTGGCTCAGTTGGTTAAGCAACTGCCATCAGCTCAGGTCATGATCCCGGAGACCGGGGATCGAGTCCCTCACTGGGCTCCCTGCTCGGCAGGAAGCCTGCTTCTCCCTCTCTCACTCCCCCTGCTTGTGTTCCCTCTCTGGCTGTATTTCTCTCTGTTAAATAAATAAAATCTTTAAATATAAATAAATAAAAATTAAGTTCTATTCATGAAAAAGACATTCAGTGTAGTTGAATTACTGAGTGCCAGATAGGGTGTGTTTGTTGGGGTGGAGGGGATAGGGAATCATGTCTGGAGAGGAGATTGGGAATACAGGCACTTTTCAGATCATGAAGGGTCTGCGAGTCATTAGACTTGACCTAGAAAGCAAGAGTCATCCATTGGATGGTTGCATATAGGGAGAAAGAAAGAGGATTTTAACAGATTGTGATAACTGTTTTAAAATCAATTATAACAACCTCATATAAAGTGTAAAAAGCATGCTTGCCATAGAGGCTTCTAGAGAGGGAGAAAATGTAGGCAAGTTCTTGAAGAGGTCATTTCTCCTGTAACTGCCCACTCGGTTGGTCTTGGTGTGCTCTAGCAGCTGTATGAAGGCCTTCCCCGGTAATTATTCTTCTAGTTTTCCATGAAATGTGAAGTATTCTGATAGGCCCCCACCAAGTGTTGAACAGGTCTTGTGGCATTACAAGATAAGAAAAAGCACTTAGAGCTTCCTCCAGCCATTTGTTTGGTCTAATGCTCCTGGCTTTGAAAAAAATTGTGGCTATTGGACAAAATATTAACAGTTAAATGTGAGGAAAAAGAATGAGGAATCCATGCTTATTTATCTTTAAAAGAAAATAGCACATATTGGTGCCTTAGTTATAAAAATAATATATATGGAAAGTAGAAAATATGGAAAAACACAAAGAAGAAAATACAACTATTCATAATAACACTATTCAGAAATATATGTTTCAATACTCAACTTTTCATGCACACATGCCTCTTAAAAGTTTTTCGAGTTTGTTATAAGCTTATTATTTTGTTTTGTTGTGTTTTTACCTGAATAATTGAGTTTTTAGGGTAGATTGAAAGTACTGTACAAAAAGACCCTGAACTGTAGAGATTCCATCAAGATACAAGCTTGCTTCACTCTCATGGAGAAATGCAGAGGTGGACAGGATTTCCTGGTGACCCAGGCTTTGCACATTCCCCAGGGACACTGTTCTCTGGTTCAGGTGGGTGAAGCAGACCTGACGGCCCCACACCACATACCAGCCAAAGGAAAGGAGAAACAGAGTGGATGGAAGGTCAACAGCCTTTTCTTTGAAGGATGTGCCCCAGGAATGGCTCACTTCTTTTCTGTCCACATGTCATTTGCCAACATTCAACCACATGGCTACACTTAGTTATAAGGGTGGCTGGGAAAAGCTGGTCACCCATTGCCCAGCCACAAAGCTTGCAAAACCATAGCATGGGAGAGCTTTTAGTCAGTGCCAGGAGAGTTGAATACTGAGGACAGTTCCAGCCTTTGTCTCAAGTCCCCCATCTACTCATCTGTGCCGTCCAAACCATACATAAAACATACTCCTGCCCCAAGGAGACAGCCTAAAGAGCCACCCAGTTACTAAATCCAACTCAAAGTTTAAGATTCCTGGGTAACATCAAGCCTTTTCCATCAGGGTTGAACGTGGCCAATCTGGAGATGTTTAAACCAACAGGCAGGTTTTCTGGCACCTTCTGCATACTTACTATGCAATAGTGACATCAAACGGCAGAGCTGTCATAAAAAGTCCTCTTTTGGAAGAAAGGGTGAATGAGAGGCAACATTGTTATGGTCCTTAAGAATGATGACATCTCACTGGGAAAGAGCTGTGACAAGCCTGGCCGACACACACCGAGCAGTTCCCCTCTCTGGGAGAAGGTCCTTCGTCCACTGACCTCTCAGAGACTGTGCTTGTCCATTAAGTTCTGTGGCCACGGCTACAGTAAGTGTGGGGAAGCATGCCTTCCTTGGGAATGCACGACTCCCAGGGGTTGCTTTAGGGATCAGAAAATTACAAGCTTCTGCAGGCCAGGTTTGTGGTTTCTTTGATCACATAGTACTTTCAAAGTTCTTAGCCATTTTCTGGACTACTTGCTACCAGTCATTTCCATAAACATGTCAGGATAACCAAAGATCTTTTCTGCATAAATCTTAAGTGTATGAGCACTCATTTGTTTACTCATCTCTTGACTTGGACTATTTCCTCTCTAACTCAGTAGCAACTTGGAGGCCATTGAAAATAACAAGCTTGGATGAGTAGACAATATGCCTGATTCTGTATTTGCCCGTGGAATGCCTCCTAGGGTTCCAATAACCGCAGGCCCCAGAGAAAGGTCATAGACCCACTTTCTGTTTATGGTACTGGAGCATCGATTTCCCAGCTCCACGAGGTCTAAAGTCGTGGACTGCTAGTCAGCTCAGATCGCGGTGTCCCATGCAAGGGCATCCCCAGCTGAGCTCTTTTCCCTTTAGTCTCAGCTGAGAAGCTGACAAATTCTTGCCAAACTTCACGTCTCTCTTTCTCATTGCCTACTAAAAGCAGCAAGGAATAGCCAACAGAAATCAACTTTCTAATTTTGTTTCACTGTTGCCCTCAGAGCTCCAGGCCTGCTAAGTGTGTAAACTGCCTTCCAAGTTATCACAGGGACCAGTTTTGTTTTGTTTTGTTTTGTTTAGAGATTTTTTTTCCTATTACTTTATTTGAGAGAGAGAGAAAGAGAGAACAAGCAGGGAGAGTGGCAGAGGGAGAGGGAGAAGCAGGCTCTTCACTGAGCAGGGAGCCCTCACTGAGCAGGGAGCCCAATGCGGTACTCGATCCCTGCGATCATGACCTGAGCCGAAGGAAGACCCTTAATGACTGAGCCACCCAGGAGCCTCTACACGCTCATTTTCTAGATGCCTGTATCATTTTAGATCCTTTCTTTTTTTACATAAAAACTTTTATACATTTTTTCATGTTATTAGAAATCTTTCAAAAATCTTTGACCACATTATATGGCTATAAATGAATCAAAAGCTAATATTTTTAAGTACTTATTAAAGTAGCAGCAATTAAACCTAATCATTGAAAAACCTAATTATTTGAAAAATCATATTAGGTTGGCAGTATTATAACCCCCACAGTGGCAGACTTTATTACTGTACCCAATTCTTCATCCCTCCCTACAGAGTAGTGGTTCTCGCCCAGGGACCAATTTTGCAAAGTTGGAACATTTGGCAAAGTCTGGAGGCATTATGGCTGTTACAATTATGGATATGCTATAACATCTAGGTTGTAGAGGCCAGGCCGCCTGCTGCTAAACATCTAACAATTCATAGGACAGCCTCTTGTAAGAACCATCAGGTCCAAAAGGTCAATAGTGCAAAGATTGAAAATCCTTGCTGTGGAATCCTAATCTTAACTGTGTGATTTTTTTTTTACATCTTGACTTGAGGTTTGGTCAGTGTGATTTGCTTTAGACAAAAGAATGAGGTGGAAATTACAGAGCAACCTTGTCTTATGAGTTTTCATGTTTCCCTCTTGGACTCTTGTATCACCTCGTAAAGTACATGCTTGTCTATCCCACTAGGATAAGCAAGAAGGATGAAAGACTCGTGGAGATGGGCCACCACCAGGCACACAGACCCGCAGGGAGGAGTGGCGGCGCCCCGCCCAGGCTCATCTCCATGAGGCCAACCCCAGGCATCCTGCACTCAGGGCGGCTATGATAATTAATAAGTACTCTTTTAAGCCACTGAGTTTGGGGGCAGTTTTTTATTTGGCAATAGCTAAATAATACATTAGATGAGAAAACTAATTGCTCGCTCCGGGTCGCAAAATTAACAAACCAGCCCCATTTCAAACTCAGATCTAGTTGACTCCAAAGCTTCTTCTTAACGTTAAGACTGTATTGTTTTTCTAATACCGTCATTTGTGTAATCATTCTGCTGTTGAATAGCTAAGTTATTTTCTGTGTTTTGCATTTGGAAAACGTTTCTTAGGTAGCTGTCATTTTTACATGTATGTTTATCTTCCCTTTTGATTACACCAAGCTAGAATTTCTCTGTCAAAGGATATGGACTTTTTAAGGAACTTTATGTATTTTGACGCACTAATTTGTTTATAATACTTTTAAAAAGATTTTATTTATTTTTATTTTAGAGAGTGAGAGAGCGTGAGTAGAACGGGAGCAGAGGGAGAGGGAGATAATTTCCAGCACACTCCACACTGAGCACAGAACCTAAGGCAGGGCTATATCCCAGGATGTTGAGATCATGACCTGAGCCATGATGGTCGCCCAGCTGACTGAGCCACCCAGGTGCCCCTTGACTGTGTAATTTTTAAAACATCTTTGAATCATCCAAGTAATTTTATTAATTAAAAAAAATCTTAGTAATCAAATTACAATATATATCTGAATGAAATCATCATATTGTACACCTTAAGCTTACATATGTTCTATGTCAATAATGTCAACAAAGTTAGAAAAAAATAAAATGAACCTCCCTAGTTCTATTAGTTAAGAATTTAAATAATATAGCCAACGCTATAATTTTAGATAAAATATACAATCCATAAGAAATTACTCTTAGGCATATTTTATAGAATTTAAACTGTGGAAGCTTACAGTTCTATTAAAGATAACCATGCAGTTTCATGCAAGATGCAATGTGTCTGTGCTCCTAAACTATATTATGTCTCATTTGCTGCACCTATAGTCAAATGTAAGTTTCTTCTTATAACTGGAAAAATGCAATGCACTTCTCTGGAAATTTATTTTGAGGAGCCATTTTTAACAACGAACCAGGACTAAAAAAAAAAAATTTTTTTTAATGGACCTGTCTAAACAAGGCACTCCCTGAAGGTGAAGTTCGCAACAGCTGGATGGCGGCATGAGAGTTAAAGCTGACTAGAGGCTGATGTTTTTCAGCGATCCTGTGTCTAATAAAATGCACGTCAAACAGTGGCACCTGAATAATGTTACTTTGCCACTGCGACCTTCGCTAGAAAATATAGAAAGATGTAAATGGCTCCCCAGAGCCAGCGTGTGACCCCAGTACCTAAGGCAGGATTTATTAGTGTTTATTTTCACTTAGCATAATGCCTTCAGCCCTAGAACATCAGCGCCAAACCCTTCCTCCTAAAGGGTAGTGGTCAGCAAAAAGCAATGAACAGAAAGACGACCCAGGTCTCCCTTCAAAGGGAGGGACAAGGAGGTTGAACAGAAGCTGGGGGGCTAGGAACCTAATCAACGTTGTTTTGACACTGGGACTTGGCCTGAGTGTTGCTTTAGAATAGGTGGGGGGCTGCACCAAGCCCACCCCAGCAGCCAAGCCAGCCATACAGGGCGTCCAAGAGCAATGCGCTCTCGTGGGGCTCTGCCCCCAGCCTCCCTGCACTTGGGGATCAAGGCCCTGCCCATGCAGACTTTAAGTTCTTACTAATTGTATCTTTTAATTATTTTGTTTTCCAGCTGACGGTTGATAGATCAATGGAACATGCCCTGGGAGTTAGAATGTCAAGTGACCCAGGGTCCCACCTGCCACTGCCTCCTCTCTCCTGTCCCTCTGCCTGCCTCATCCTCTCCTGCTCTCCACCGGGGACTGCTGCAACCCCCACCCTGAGGACCAGTTCGTGGAGGGCAGGTGGACTGGGCAGGGAAGCCCACTTTTGGTCCTTGGCCTCCACCCTGAGCTAGCACCTGGAGGGGGGAAGAGGAGGTCAACTTGCCCCATTGTCATTTTGTCCTTGGCCCCTGTGTGAGAGGTCCTGTGGCTCTTGCACTCTTCTCATACAGGTCACTACATTTCCTAATTTGGTATCATCAGTGGTCAGAGGGGCCTGGTCTGAATGTTGTCTTCCTCTGCCTGGTCACTGCCACCTCTCCCTGTCTCTCCCAGCAGTGATAGACCTGTCTGTTCACTCACTCTCTATCCCTCCAACCCCACAGCACTGAAGGTAAGTCAGTCATTCAGTTAAAGTACTAGGATCTTCATTTTAGAGTGAGACACCTGCACCTAGAGGTTAAATGGCATGTTCAGGGTCATGGAGAAGCAAATGGCAGAGCCTAGACCTAAACTAGATCTTGTGAGTAATCCAAATTCCAAATCCAGCCCTCTTCCCACTGCAACATCTGCTGAGGCTCTTGATGTTGATAAATGATGTTGAAGCCTGGCTTCTACCCAACCTCTCCTGTCTAAACATAATGACTGCATTTTGCTTTCATTAACTTCTGCCATTGGCATTTAGCCAGATATGCACAGAACATGGGAGACAGTGTATATCTAGCCATCGTAGTGTACATTAAATAGAGTGTTGAAGAGTGGCCTTTGGTGTATAACCACCTGGGTTTGAATACAGGCTCTGCCACTTACTGGGTGCCCTTGGCCAAGTTGCTGAATGTCTCTGGCCTCAGTTTTCCCATCTCTAAGTTGAGGATAATGATTATAGTTATTTTGCAGAAATGTTAGACTTGACGACACTCAACAAATCTCTCAAACATGTTAAGTATCATCATATCATTATATATAATTATCATTATAATACAGTCTTCTGCTATTTTGCAGCTTGGTGGGGGTGGGTGAGTGCCCTAAAGTCCTTACCGCACTTGAACACTGGTATTTCAGATGCTGAAATATGACCTCGCTGCTATAACCTTCTGTTTGCTCCCCCAACACTCTTCCGCTCGCCCACCCCTGTAGCTCTACTTAATCTCTAACGTGATACCATGTAAGAAGTGCAACACCTGGGGATGGCCATATCCTCAGGAAACCTAGGCCATTTTGAGAAGGTATTTGAAGATGCTCTAGCCAACAGTCAGCATCCGTGGCCCGCCATGAGTGAAAATATTTCTAAATGATTCAGCCAAGGCGGTGGTTTATGCAACTACCTTTTGGGTGGGTTGGGTTGTTATGCAGAGGTAATCACCAGAGCAGCGGTGTAGATATTGAAGTTACGAGACACATCAAACACAGATCAAGCAGTGTAACAAATAGATGGGGGAGAAGGGAGGAAAGAAGTTCAGCAGAAAAACTAGAACTTATGAAAAAGAATCACATAAAAATTCTCAAACTAAAAAATAAATCACTGAGATGTGCATATTAAATGGGGTGAGCAGCAGGTAAGCTGCCACAGAGGCTAGGATTTGTGAGCCAGGTGACAGATCAGTACGAAACACCCAGACTAACGCATGGGGACCAGAAAGGTTGGGAAAGTACAGCAGAGTGTGGAGAGTGCATTTGGGACTAGTAAAAAGGTCTAATATACCTGAAACTGGCATCTGAGAGAGGGAGGAGAGAGGGAATACTTTAAGAAGCAGATTTGGGAAGAAAAACCAAAAGAACACTAAGAGGCTGATCAACTGACTTCCGCATTCAGGTTCATTGTGGTGTGAAAATGGGGGGATTTCTCCAGACCTTGAGCAGTGACATTTAGCGTTAAGAAACAACCAAGAACTAACAAGGAGGGGGAGTTTATGATGTGAGAACAGAATCTGGCATCTGAAGTATCCAGAGAAAAAGACTGAGATAACTAAATTGTAGACTGAGACTGGTGAGGGCTGGGTCTAATTCATCTTTTTAAAAATATCAGTGACGGTTGGCAACCGAGAAGAGATTCTCAATAAAACCTTTACTGAGTAAGAAGCCTCTGTTCCACAGAGAAGAGAAGGCTGTTGCTTATCTTTAGGCTGGCTATGGAGGAGCTACCTGGGACAGCACGTCACTTTCCAGATGCTACATTTTGGGTCATCTCATTACCTTTAGACTTTTAAAAAAAAAAAAAAAATTATTTATTTATTTATTTATTTATTTATTTGAGAGAGAGAGAGAGAGAGAGAGAGAGAGAGAGAGAGAGAGAGACCATGAACAGGAAAAGGAGCAGAGGAAGAGGGAGAAAGAGAGAATCCTAAGCAGACTCCCTCATGAGTGTGGAGCCTTATGAGGGGCTTGATCTTATGACACTGAGATCATGACTTGAGCAGAAACCAAGACTCAAACCCTTAACTGACGGAGGTCACCCAGGCGCCCCTTGGTACCTTTAGTCTTAATTTTTACTCTTGGCCAAGAGAAAACTTAAGAGGAATATAGAGTACTAGGATCTAGGAGAGTATATTGACCAGATTCCTTCATTCTCCTTCCCTTCCTCCTTTTCTCCTTCCTTCCTTCTCTTATTAAATATTCTTGGGACAGCTCATCATTGCTGGTCACTGTGGTAGGTCCCATGCCCACAGAAATGAATAAAATACAGAAGTTATTATAGTAGTGAGGGAACACACAGGTATATAAATAACTACAATTCAGGCTTTGAGCACTGAAAGTGATGCAGGGGCCCAGGAAAGGGGCTGATGGATGATGGCCATGAGAATAAAGAAAGCTTCAGAGCTGAGGCCTCAATGATGAGGAGAGATCTGAGATGAATGGGGGAATGTCTGGCCAGGACAGCGCACAGATGCAGAGATGTGGATGCGCATGCATACTCCGCACAGCAAGAGCTGGGACCTTGATGTGACTGGGTCAGAGCGTGGAGATGCCACAAGGTAGAGATTTCAGTAGGAAAACTAGCAAAAAGAGATTGATGCCAGTCGCTATTTTGTGCTTAATCTGTTGGTGCAGAGAAATGATGTAAGGCTTTGGGACGAGTGAATGACATGACTATAACTGTGTTTTAGAAAATTGTCCTGCCCAACATCATGGAGGAGGATTGGGAGTGGCACGGAGGTGGAGATTGCTTAGGAAGAACAAACTAGGGCTTGGCCATATCCCTCTGCTGACCTGAAATTGACTGTGGTGCCACTAAAATTGCTTCTCAGCCATTTTAATGACCGATTTCTGCAGTCAGTGAGGCTAGCGGTGCAGGTGACGGAGAGCGGGTAAGTCCTCTAGGGATGCAGCATGGCTATCAATCTCATGTTATAAGCAGCCAAACAAGTGTGAAAGACAAGCCCCGAATAGGGCTGATGTTAAGAGAATGGAAAGCTTTTATACTGGATCCTCAGGTTATTGGCTCGAGAAGAAAATGTAAGGAGGATTTCAGATTTCGGAAACGTCTGTGCATGTTAGAAGCCCAGCCCCAAAGTGGTACTTGTAAGCCAAGTCAGCAGAATGGCAAAGGTTCAGGTGAGGGTCACACAGCTGTGAGTGGATAGTTCCCAGTGGAGTTTGCTGCAGAGAAATCTTCCAGTTTGATTTCTGCACAAAAAAGGGGCATAAAAATCCTTAACAATATGGTCTTCCATAAGCTAAGCCTATAGCTCCCTCTGCTCTCATCTGACTTCTGTCTAGAACCCTGTTTGTGGGAATTGGAAAACTTACTCTCTGTGCCCCTGGGAGCCCCTCAAGGACACCGGTGGAGCCTGGGCCAGTTATGCTTATTATTTCTTCCCTTAACATTGTTGTATTGGAATTTGATGCCTGGACCTGCTGGTACCATTTTGCTGACACCAAGAGGGCAAAGTCGACACACGGAGACCAGATCAGAGGGAACCATAAGAAGCAGATTTGGAGCCCCGATGTACTGCTCCTGGAGCCTGATTCACTGCTGGATTTCTTATTATGCAGGGAAACAAATTTCCTGATCTCCTGATTTTTCAAGCCACTTTGAGTTCCAGTTGTCTGTTCTTTATGGCTAAAAGCATCTGAAGTTATACCTATCAAATACACATAGGCACACACGCACACAAAATATCTCTTCCCTAACCAATGCTTGCTGTCTGAAATGCTTCTCCTTAGTGGGCCATTCTTTTCACTGGTGCATTTTCTCTCTGCAATATCCACCTACCTCTGAAAGATCCTCTTTAAATCTTTTCATTTTGCTAAAAATTGGTTTAAATGTTGCTTGCTATTTTATTGAGTCCTTACCAAATGCTAGAGCCACAGGGCTGTTAAGGATTTGAGGTTAAGGGAAGGGGCCAATAGATGGGGGTGTTCTTTAAAGACTTCTTACAAAAAATGAAGGAGAATTATCTAGGCCACCGTCTTGTTGGGCTCCTCTCACTTTCACCACTAGGCTCACCACAGGCTTATCGGCTCCACCAGCAGGAGTGAAGAAAGCAGAGAAGTACCCAGTGGAGAGGGAGAGCAAGGTGGCTTTGGCCCTGAGACTCTTACTTCATTGCTACTTGCCTGCAAGAAAGAGAAAGTGATTCATTGTCACTGTGATTAAGGTGCACTTTTTTTGTCTTCCCCCTTTCTCTTCCACTTTAGAAAAGGGAAAGGTTGGGAAAGATAAACTCAATCTCTATAATGTGAAACCAGAATTCAACAGGAGAAAAAAAATTTTGAAATGTTAAATCCAAGTAGAATTAAAGACTAATGTGTCACCACTGAGAGCAGGGCATGCACTGAGCCCATGACCAGTAAAATCTTGCCCAGAAGTGCTTGTTGGTGTGGGGGAGAGGGTCATCAGAATGGGTATGCATGAGCTGGAGGAGGAAAACACTTTCAAGGAAAATACTAGATGCCAATCAGGTCAAATTGTGTAATTGGTCTGAGTAACTTCAAGAACAATGGCCCTATCCAATCCATATTACAATTTATTCTTCCTGACATGTTTGCACATTCGTTTTACTTGAGTTCTCAAGAACACAAGTCAGGTGATGTGCTATGATTATTTGGATTTTGTGAATAAATAAGTGGATAAAGATTAAGTTATGGAACAACTGTTGAAGAGGCAAGTCTAGATCTCTATTCTCCCAACATCAAATTTGCTCACCAAGGGATCTGTCATATTTTCCTGTCTTGAGATTCTATGTAAGGAAGGCACTACATCTGAAAAAGCTCATCATGCAAAAATGGCTTCTTTGGCTCCACCCCTCACTCAATTTTATGTAGCCCCAGTGAGAATGAGGGCAAAAATTCAAGGAGAAAAAAAAATTAAGTTCTAAAAAAAGGTAATAAAATCTAATGACAAATACTGGGCTGTGGAGGCTTACAGTTGACAGGAGACACAGGTAAACTCATTAGTCATGGGTTCAGTAAAACTATATTGAGTTCTTTTCCCCTGTCATCTGCTAGGCACTTTTGGAAATAGAAGAGAAGCACACAGAACACACTATCCTTATACTGGACAACACACAGTCCTCTTAGAAGGCAAGATCAAGACCTAGGAAGCAATCAAAAGGTGATAAGAGATAAGAGAAATTGGGTCATAGATTCTATGGTCAAAATACAAAGAATAGGAGCTCCCAAGGAAAAGAATTAAAGAGATCATGTGTGGAAACAGCTCTAGCATAATGCTCAATAAATGGGAAGTTCTCAGACCTTTTGAATAAACCTGAGGAGAAAAGAAGCATGACTGGCTAAGGTCCCATCTGCGATTTTAACCAAGAGATGAATGCTGTCATTGATTTCCTAAAAGAGAAGAAACAAATCTAGCTGTTTCTTAACCATCAATCCAGGCAAAGAGAAATGCATGAAAATGCATTAATAGACTATTGATAATCTTTGACAATTTGATGTAATACAGCCTATCATTATTTATCATGGGAAGACTAAAGACTACATTGCTATGTTTTACAGAACCAGATTGGCTGGGCTGGAGGGGTAGGTGCCTGGGAAATTTGAAATGTGAGAAGGTAGATGGAGAGAACATATTTACTTCTCTGTATGACAGGAAGGAACTCATTTTGGCCTGAACAGGCAAGTGTTTCTAATAAAAAGGGGATGATCAGCTATTTGGGGGGATTGTGACGAACTTGAAGAATCCTTTTACTGAGTCTGATATGCAAGTTTGGGCCAGATCAGAACTGTTCAAGATGGCCCAGAGGAGACTTAATGCTGCCACCAGCAGCACCTCCTCTGCCCATTCACATACATCACTCCCCTCTCCTAAACAAAACTTGAATAGATATGTTTAAATATTCATTTAAAGTGGGATAAATTGGCCTACCCCCTGTGGTGTGGGATTTACAGTCTGGTAGAACCAGGTGCACTAATGATTCCACAGATCTAAGTCCCCTATAAAAACAAGATGATATCACATAGGACTTTAAAAAAAATAATTTAAAGGCTACAGACATTAATATTAACAATGAACAACAAATTCTGAGGGATTTGATTGTAAAACACAAACAAGAAATGTTTTCTAGCCATGTTTGTTTGTTTTCCTCCCTTTAGCCTGGCGCTGGGCCGGAAGCCTATTTTCAGTCCAGCAGATGCTGTTGCCATTATCACTTACATAGATGGGTTTCTATGGGCCAATATCTGAAGCTTAAATAAGAATTCCTAGGGGCGAGGCACCTGGGTGGTTCAGTTGGTTGAGCAACTGCCTTCCGCTCAGGTCATGATCCTGGAGACCTCGGATTGAGTCCCACATCGGGCTCCCTACTCGGTGGGAAGCCTGCTTCTCCCTCTCTCACTCCCTTTACTTGTGTTCCCTTTCTGGCTGTATTTCTCTCTGTCAAATAAATAAAATCTTAAAAAAAAAAAAAAAAAAAAAGAATTCCTAGGGGCACCCGGGTGGTTCTCCCAGGTAAGTGTCTGACTCTTGACTTCAGCTCAGGTCATGATCTCAGGTTTGTGAAACTGAGCCCCATGTTAGGCTCCCTATTCAGCCAGTATCTGTTTGCCTCCCTCTCCCTCTGCCCCTTCCAATGCTCTTCCTCTCTCTTAAATAAATAAATCTTTAGAAAAAAAAGAATTCCTAGGTTTTGAAACAATAAAGTTTCTGTTCTAAAAGAAAGCCTTTATCACCAAACCTTATATCCCAAACAAAAATGTTCAGCTCCTTCTGACAATAGAGAAAACACAAAACAAAACTTATTAAAGAGCCTTGCTGTACATGAGGATACCATCTCTTTGCCCAAGCAGCGTGCATGCTGAGGGAACATTTCGATTAACTTGTCTCTGTCTGTCAAGTTTACTCCCTTGTTGAGGGCAGAAAACAAGGTGAAGAAGTTGTCAAGTCATCTTTAAAAAATTAGTTCTGAACCTCTTGGATTTAAGGCATTCAGGAAAACATCCTCCTCCTTTGAAACTGTCCTGCTTCCTCATCTTGTCTTCTAAAAGCATGGAGAGTGGTAAAAAGACAATTGTTAGGAGGGAATGTTGTATGCTAAACCTGGTTCTGGCAAGGTGGTCGCCCTAATTCTGAACTCAATTTAAGTTCAAGGCCATGAACAATGAAAGGCAACACTCGGGGAGAAGTCACTTCTTCCCATTCTAGAAAGCCAGCTTCTCCAGCTGATGCCCTTTCCAAAAGCCTCCAGGGCATCCTATTTTAAAAGCAAACAGGCCTTACATCCTGGGGCCCTCGATTCATTTAGTACCAAAAGCTGCAGTATCATTTCTCTTTTGCAAACATTAGTTTTAATGCTGTTTCAACGGCAGTATAGCCATAGTCAGGGACATTATGAAAAGGAGAAAAACATCTACAATCCCATTTCCCTACCACAGCAACATTCTTGTACATGTCTATCCCCTCTGAGAGCTCTCTCATGCACATTTTAAGAAAGTTGTAGATCTAAGAATATTGTATCATTCGGTATTTTACTTATTAGTTGTTTTTCCAGCTTCAGCCTCTTTCTGGTAGCTTCCCTGTCCCTCCATGGAAGCCATAACCCCAATATCGGGGTGACTGGTCCCATTAATAAATGGGATTTGGAAAGCATAGTAGGTTGCATGGGGAGCTCAGAAACATATGTCCACATCCTGAACCCCAGAACCTGTGGATATGACTTTATTTAGGAAACGGGTCAGCACAGGAATCATTAAGTATCTTGAGAGGAGATCTTTTTCTCTTATCTGTTATTATCCAGGAGGACCCTAAAGCCAATGACAGGTGTCCTTATAAAACACAGTAGCAAAGAAGGTCCAGGGAGAAGAGGTGGTCACGGGAAGACAGAGGCGGAGTCTGCATTAAAGAGCCACAGGAACTCATGGAGGCATCAGAGGCTGGAAAAAGCAAGGAGGAATTCTTCCTTAGGACCCCTGCTGGGGCCTAGATTTTAGATTTCTTTTTTTTTTTAAAGATTATTTATTTATCTATTTATTTGAGAGCGAGAGAGAGAGAATGAAAGAGAGAGCACAAGCAGGAGGAGTATCAGGCAGAGGGAGAGGGAGAAGCAGGCTCCCTGCAGAGCAGAGAACCCGATGTGGGTCTTGATTCCAGAACCCTGAGATCATGACCTGAGCTGAAGGCAGACGCTTAACCAACTGAACCACCCAGGCACCCCTATATTTTAGACTTCTAATTCCAGAAATAAATGAAAATAAAGTTTCTCTTGTTTAAGCCATCAAGTCTGATAATTTGTTATAGTCCATACAGAACATTAATTCAGTATATTGGCTTTTCATGTTGTAAAGGACATGACCACATGGCACCTTCCCAACTTTTCCCCACAAAGGGAGCCCATCTGCCTGTCAGACCCATTCTGCCCAGGAAACACGGGCACTTGGGGGTTTCTTTCCACCCTAGGGCTCGCCAGTGTCTTGGCACTACCTGCCTCCCTTCCCAGGCAGCTAGGATCTGACCCTCTTCCAGGGATCCTGCCAGCCCTCCTTCAAAGCTAAATCCCTGCTTGAGCCCCTGACCACACACTAAAATCATACCCCTGAATTGACTTGGAGTCTGACCCCAGGGCGCATTCTTTTTTCTTTCCTAGGAACTAAATACTCCTCACCACCCATGCATCACTGACCCTGGCCTGAATTTGGCTGAGATTTGCCTTTTGGATCATGGGCTGCTTGTGTTGGTGATTTTGTAGGAGAGGAGGGGAAGGAAGATGTTATCTCTGTCTTCAGAGTATAGCTGATACTCTGTGGATCTCTCTTTTTTCCCCTATCTTTTTTATTTTATTTTTTTATTTTTTTTAATTTGACAGAGAGATGACAAGTAGGCAGAGAGGCAGGCAGAGAGAGAGGAGGAAGCAGGCTCCCTGCTGAGCAGAGAGCCCTAAGTGGACCTCTATCCTAGGACCCTGAGATCATGACCTGAGCTGAAGGCAGAGGCTTAACCCTCTGAGCCACCCAGGCTCCCATCCCCTGTTGTTATAGATAATGTCTCTCTGAACTTAGAGATTTAGGTAAACTCCTCTAGACCCCTCCTTATTTCATGACTTATTTACTCATTTAGGCATTTTTTAAAAGATTGTATTTATTTGTTTGTTTGTTTGTTTATTTATTTATTTGACAGAGAGAAACACAGCTAGAGAGGGAACACAAGCAGGGGGAATAAGAGAGGGAGAAGCAGGTTTCCCACTGAGTAGGGAGTTGGATGCAGGGCTCAATCTTGGGACTCAGGGATCATGACCTGAGCTGAAGGCAGATGGTTAATGACTAAGCCACTCAGGGGCCCTTCATTTAGGCATTTTTGATAAGTCTCACTTATTATTTGTGCTTCCTCTAGAGTTATGTGTAAACTTGTCTTTTTTTACCTATTAGGGTCTAGGATGTTTTCCTTTTAAATTTGAACACAATACTTTTTTTGAAGATTCCGAGTTATTTTTTATTTTTTTTTAGAGAGGGAGAGGCAGAGAGGGAGGGAGAGGGAGGGGCAGAGTGAGAGGGAGAGAATCTCAAGCAGACTCACCCAGGACAGAGCCCAACACAAGGCTCAAACTCACAACCCTGAGATCATGACCTGAGCTGAAATCAGGAGTCAGACACTTAACCGACTGAACCATGTAGGGCCCCCCCAAGTTACTTATCTTTTATTTTCTTAACAAGTCTGACCCCCCTTTTAAAAAAGATTTTATTTATCTGACAGAGAGAAACAGAGAGGGAACACAAGCAGGGGGAGTGAGAGAGGGAGAAGCAGGCTTCCCGCTGAGCAGGAAGCCCGATGGAAGGTTTAATCCGGGTCTGTGGGATCATGACTTGAGCCAAGGACAGATGCTTAATGACTGAGCCACCTAGATGCCCCCTTCCCCCCCTTTTTTAAAAAATGTAGTTGGCAAACAGTATCACAATGTCACATTAGCTTCAGCTGTACAAGATAGTGCTTTGACCAATCTATATGGCTCTACTGTGCTTACCACAAGTACAGCTCCCACCTGTTGCTATATGGCACTATTACAATATCATTGGCTATATTCCCGATTCTGTGACCCTTACTCTAGTAACTTACTCATTCCAAAGCTAGAAGCCTGTGTCTTCCAGGCCCTTTCATTCATTTTGCTCATCTTCCATCCCCCTCCCATATGGCAACCATCAGTTTGTTTTCCATCTCTATGGGTCTGAGCCTGATTTTTGTTGAATAATATACTACTTTAAACCTGATGTCTGTTCCCTCAGTGCAGGCTTCTCCACCCAGAGAAGGTGGATGCCACCTCAGAGTACCAGCACCTTCACCCTGAGGCTGCATGCCTCCCTCTGCTCCTGCTTCTGCAGACTCCTCCATTCTGCATCTCACAGTTTTGGGCAGATGCTGCTGTCCCCCTAGCTCCCAGTGGAAAGGCAGTAAAAACAAACTCCTAAGGATGCTGGTCACTTTAGCAAATATTTCATTGTCATGGGCATCATGGTTATGTATGGTTCTGATCTCTCATCAACCCCACTTCCCTTCCTGCCATTACGCATGTGACTGCCCACAGTCCTCCCCGCCACACACACACATGCAGGCAGATCTCCTTGCTAAACACGAGCCCTGCATGCCTCCCTGAGCAAAGCTCCATGGAACTGTGTTGCCTCCCTCTGAGCTCAGAAACTTTGGGAAAATAACATTTTCTCCATCTGGTTCCATGTTCCTTTTAACTCCTAATCCCTGAGCAAAACCTCCTGTTGGAAGGAAGAAGCAAATGAAAATCCTGTCATGGCTATAAGCAGAGCCTGGATGCTCTGGTGCAGGGTTGGGAGCAGAGAGAGAGAGACATCACAGGAAGGGGAGGTGTAAGAAGGCACATAGCAGTCTATTCTAATCCCAACATGGTCTTGTGCAAATCAATAGCCAATACAACACTTCATAGTTCATCGAATCCAAATATGATTTCCTTCATGTTTCAGTGAAACACCTCCTCGCTGTGTTAGATACATTCAACAGCACCATTGCTCATGCTTCTATTATAGCATTCATTTACTCTGGTTTAGTTGTGGTTTTGTTTTCAGATATTATTTCATTCTCAAACTCTATGTCTCTTGATAACTGTACTGAATTGAATACTTTTGCCTAAAAACTCATGTTCACCCAGAAACTGTGAATGGACCTTACAGGGAAATAGAGTATTTGCAAATGTCATCAAGGTAAGATGAGGTCATGCTGTACCATCTAAATCCAATGATGAGTGTCCTTATGAAGAGAAGTTTATGGGTGAGAACCTTATGGGTGAGAAACTCCAAATGACAACACAAGCAAAGAAAGCAACCACAAGTCAAGTAACAAGACTGCTGAACCCATCTTCCCTAAAACCTTCAGGAAGAGCATGGTCTTATCAACTCCTTGATTTCAGATATGCAACCCCCAGAACCATGAGAAAACAAATTTCTGTTGTTTAAAGCCACTCAGTCTGTGTAATTGTTGCAAATCCAGCCCTAGAGAATTAATTTAATGTCTATTCTAGTGTCTCTTATGATGCATAGCACAGTACCTAGCTCAATATGACCATGCATGGCAGCTATAGAAAAATAGATCAAATACGTGCTTGACTCTGGGGACTTAGGGTGTAGCAAATGGGATGGGAAGATAAAAATGGTGGCCCCAATTTGTTGAGACCCTCCCATGTGCCAGTCCTCACAACCTGTCAATGCAAGTAGGTTGACTCCTGCTTCACAAGGTAGGAAACCAAAATCCAAATGGGGTCCACCTGGTCAAGGTTACCAGCCAGTAGAACTCAGACTCCAAGGTGACACCCGATTTGTAATTTGTCTTCCAAAAGATGTGTACATTTCATTAGGAGCTTTCATTCCACCAACATAAGTCTTTTTTTTTTTAAGTGAAGCCCAGTGTAGGGCTTGAACTCAATGACCCTGAAGTCAAAACCTGAGCTGAGATCAAGAGTTGGCTGCTTAACCAACTGAGCCTCCCAGGCGTTCCCCACCAACATAAGATTATTAACATCAAACCTTTGGGAAAATAAAGATTATCCAGAATTCATAGAAAAAGGGGGGAAATGGGTTTTACTCAAGACAGTGACATACCATGATTTAAGCTCATAAGAGAGCTTAAAATATGCTTTGTTTTGTTTTTTTTTTTTTTAAAGGAGAAATTACTGTCTCTGAAGCCAGCCCTGATCCCCAGGTTCTTAGTTCTGGGTGCTACCAGTGGAGTAAGTAAGTTTTAGCTAATTCCTTTGCCAAAAGGAGGGACACCTTCAAATTTTCAAAACAGAAGATTCTACAGGATTTCTCTGTAATCATTGAAAGCCAGGAGCAATATAAATAAAGTTATAACTGGTCCACATCTGATAATATCAAAGAGATTGTCTCTACAAACGGCAGGAGTACTGGTCAAGAAGCTCCTAAAAAGAAAATAATCAGCCAGCAAAGGAGAGGAGAGGGGAGGGTAAATGATTAGAAAATAGAATTTTTCAATTACAAGAGTAGAAGAGTAGAGGTATCATAAAAGTGTTACTAATCAAAAGGATAGATTTCTGTTTTATAGCTAAAATCTAATGCTCACTGTGTACAAATTTTTTTATTGTAAAAACTGACACAAGCCTAAATCATAATAATGTGAATCAATAAGTAATTAGCATTTATAAATGCAACTTCTGGGAAACATATTTCAATTTCATAGCAAGGAAGCTAGAGAATCAATTCATAAAGCAAAAGTGAAGCTAGCACATGCTTGGCATGCCCCGAATGACTCCACAGGCTAAATGTGCAACTGTAAGCTGAGTCAGAAGTGTATCCCCAAAATGTACAAGTGGAACCCCATGCCACTGTCCCAAGCCAAATCAACAAGTAGACACAGAGAGACAAGATGAGACATAAGGTGTTCAGGTTTCAACTGGAGTCACTGGGGAAACAGGTCATCTTCCCTGGGAAGTTTTCTCTGATGGCCTAGTGGAAACAAATGAGACAAAAGGAAGTAGAAGGAGAGGGAGGAAAGCAACTCTAATGAATAGGAAGTGCTACACATGTAGTGTTTTGGAAAGATGCCAGTGCGCGTGAATCTGGTGTACTTGTAAAAGCTGACTCATGAAGACAGAGGACCTCAAATTTTGCATGCCTTCCTTCCTTTGGATTTGGCATGTGGTGGAACAAGATGCAAAGGGAATGTTAACAAGAAGCAGACAATTCCGTTTGCCAGAGTATCCAGTATGTGTTGTTTTCCTGACATGATCTCGTCACTCTCCTCAGCACTTAGTTGTTGCTGAGTGTTGACGTGATCTGGTTCCATTTCAGTCAGATGCATCAGCATCTTTCTTCCTCGGAGGCTACCAGAGAAACAAAATTGTCCCCTTGAGGCAAGGGTCAGGGATCTGGAGGAAGAAAGGAAAAGAAAAAATAAAAAGACTAAAACACAGAAGAAGATTGGAAGTGGGAAAAGGGATGAGTGAGAAGAAAAAGCCGTAGTGTGTGTGAGAGTAGAGTGTGAATGGGGAAGTCAGGTATTGAATCCTGCATTTAAGATCCTTCTACTCAGATCCTGGAAAACCTTGAGCATCACTAGAAAAGAAGCCTTTTCCATATCTCCATACCCTTGGCACATCCACTTGTCACAGCTGACTCCTTCAAGGCATAGGCCCGTTCACACCAACATTTCATTAAGTCATAGACTTATTCCGGCAAAGCTCTAAAAATCCCTAACCTACCAGGTTGTTAACTTATGCAAATCCACATTACAATCAGGCTGAATTTTCAAGGTTTTCTATGGAGGGTTGCCCTTAGCATGGCAGTCCATCCGCCATTTTAGCTCTCCGGTCTGGTGTCACCATGTATTGTCTCACAAGATCCTAGGTTTTTTTCCATCCCTATACTGGATTTTAGCTCATCTTTGAGACATTACAAGTTAGTTTCCTCTAAGTTAAAAAATAGTGATGGATATTCTACTCTATATCCACTTTGGGAGCCTTTCACCCAACTCATATTCAACCCAATTTAATTTGTAGAACTTCTGTGATTCCCAAGGTTGGGTTTAATGGCCCTCTCTCTGATGCCACAGCATGCTCTACATACCTTGCAGCTTACCTACCACACTCTATGAGGCTCCTCCCCACGAGAATGGAAACTCTTCAAGGTCAGGAAGAGTGCCATAGGATCCCCAGGGTCTGATACAGGGCCTACCATATGGCTGGTGTTCAGTGATTAATGTGGAACAAAATGAATGAATATCATTCACCTGTGGAAATGACAGAATCACATTATAGGAGCCAGGGCAGCTGATCATAATTTATATAATTTTTTAAGGTCCTTTATACAACAAGGTTTTGTGTCAACAGAGAGTGGAGAAATTCTGATTGAATATCAAAATTCATTTTTCCTTAAGCCAAGCAATTGGAATATGCAATCATATTTTGTGCCAATCTACCTCAGAGTTACTGATAGGTTTAAAACAATAGGTGTATTTTGGACAATGATTGAGCCCTACAATCATAGCTTTGCTGTTTAAAATGTGTAATTTCTTCTTTAACATCTGCTATTTCTTTCCTCCTTCCATTCTTCACAACCATCAAGAAACATTTATCCACGAATGTCAAGTGGCTTAAATTATGGCTTCCTTTGTCTTCCCAAGTTGCTTGTTTTCTGCTATCTGACTACGTGAGTAACCAGCATGGTTTGGGACAGCTCCCCCACATAAATTTCCTTGACATCGAGCATCTAGTCCATTGTTAATGCTTCCTCACCATGGTAAATTCCCAAATGTTCAGGGGCTCCCCCAGGTCAATTATTCTGCATGATGTTAAGGAAATAGTGCACAATACCATTTTTTTCTCATGACAGATGCATAACGGAAACTTTCCTTTTTGAGTGAAGAAGTCTCTGTTTCCTATCTGGCTCCATTCTTGCATACATAGCCTTTGTAAATTATTTTTCAAATTCAGAGTTTCATTAATTTAATTGAATCTGTTCCTAATTTTTAAATTAAATCTGCATTTCTCCCGGTAACCTTTGGAAAGATGGAAGCCACAACAGCATATTGGAGAGAATGGGATCACAGATTAAGACAGACATGAAAAAGAAGCACAACATCACAAGGCAGGTCTTTTTATAAATTTATTTTTGTACCAAAAAAATTAACATTCAAAGGCAATGTTTTTACTGTACAGTATAAAATATTATCTACCACATTAAAAATGGGATTTTTCTTTTTTTGCTGGTAAGCCACTGATAACTTTTCCATTAAAAAAAAAGCACAAAATTTACAATTTGCAGCACTTGTAGAAAAAACACCTGTTCAATAATTATATAAATACTCTTGACAGATTCCAGTAGCCCATTATGTATATTTTTTGGCAATGTCAGCTTTATAAAGTCAATTAGCTTCTAAATTTGAAAGGCACCTGGTGGCCAACATCCTGCTTATTATTCAAGGCAGCCATTTTAATTTTTTGGCACAGACTTGACAAGTCTGAAAAATCTATTAAGTTAAAAAGAGTAAAGAAGTATAATACAGTTGATATTAGCAAACAACATTTTTTTTTTCCCTTAGCTGCAAATTTTCCCCAGGGGATTTACAAAGTGCACTAGTTAAATATGTCTGTACATTTAAAACATTAAATATGTCGACAGCAAGACATTTTTAAATATTTTGAATCAAATACTATGGCACAAATATAATTTACAATACTTTGCACAGAAAACATTACATCTGACATATAACTTTAGATATTATATAAAAATACATATATTTTCTTTCCTCATTAGAAAAAGTATTTATTTGCAGGTCCCAGCATGATGTAACCATTCAAAGGAACTTAACTTTTCGGCTGGTCATCCGTTGACAATTAGATGACACCCTCCCCACGTGAGCTGCAGAGTGGCATGTAGCCACAGGCTAGATCCCGAGAATTAACCCTTCTCGTAGCCCAAATGCAGTCTCATATAAAGGCAACCATAAGTGCTCTAGTCTGGTCTAATTTTAGGAATTCATTACAAAATTTAAAAGCCATCATGTAAGAAAGCCTTTAGACTGTAACACACTTTACTCCACCATCTCCCATTGGTGGTAAATACACATGCTCACGACAGAGTCAAAAGCATGGAAAGAGTCTCCTTGTACCATTGTGGGTCATACCCCTTAGTAGTCTCACATCTATATACATCTTTCTCGGCTTGTTTAGAATTTTTTCCCATACATCCCAGGAAATACAGAATAATGCTCTGCAAAATGGGACTCAATCTATATCTAGAACTTTAAAAGCCCCAAAGTATGTTGCGTCTTGATCTGGATCCAAGAGTGAAGGGTTGGATACCTCGATGCTTATTTCCTCGCCAGATCGTAGCTTAAAAAATCCTCCAACATTTATAGAATAAAAATGGAATTCAGAGTTCCCTGACCAGTACTTGGTGCTACCTCCTTTCATCAGGGTATGAGAACTTGGGATTTTGATGCTGGTTTTAGTGACATATACCATCAGCTGAAGATACTCTGTGGCCAGGTCTCCTGAAGTTTCGTGATGTCGAAAGCAAATGTTGGCATACAGGAAATAAAAGCCATCTTGGTTGACTATTAGTTTTCCATTGCTGAAAGTCATGTTGGAGATCTTGGCCCAACCTCGGTCATGGTACCAGGAGGACAGACTCACTTTGTGGGAACCTGAGGACAGGAAAGGCACAGGATTTAAAATCCACCCTCTTCAATGAGAAGGACATCCTCATGATTCCATGAGGCTGGAGAAAAACGTAACAGTTATTATTCCACAGGGAGAATACTTTCTAAAAGGGCAGAAATACATTAAGAGGTGCTTAGTACTCTCTGTTGGGCACCTGAGAAGAGTACAAAGACAAAAACTCAGTTTCCCTTTCCTCAGGGAGCCTACAATACATGACCACTGGATATGGTGTGTGTTCAGTTAAGAAGCAAGGCATGAACCCTGGGAACAAAGGTGCAGATAACTGCTATGGTTATCTATATCTTCCCAGAAGAATCAAGAATGACTTTGTTGAATTGTTACTGAGACTGAGAACTTAAAATAGGTACAGGATTCAGCCAACAGAATCAGAAAGATAATTTAAGGTTGAAGACAGAGAAGAAGCCAAAGGCAGTTGATACAGAAAAGTAGGAGACAAGCACAAGAAGAGAGCTTCCAGACTTTGCTTGATTCCAATGTTCTCAATACCTATCCAAGGATGGTTTATTTCCTGAACTCCAGAGGAGGGTGCTAGAGCGAGCCTGAGAAGCGATTACAGACTCTGTGGCCTCCAGGAACCACTTTTGCAGACTTCTTTCTTTTCTGTTGGAGGTCCTACCTCAGGTCATACCAGATCAAAGCATCCAGAGCGTAAATATCACCCCAAATATAAATATCCTTCTAATTGTAAATATCATCCCAGGGTCCCAAGTGAATTGAGATGAGACTGCAAGACTATTCATCACAGCCCTACAAATCTAGTAAAATAATTACTCCAGGCTGGTAAACAGCCACCTAAATCCAGTGACCAAACAAAATTCAAGATGTTTCCCATCTAAAATTACCCCATGTTTCTCTCTTCTTACCCTCCTCTTGTATTCAGTCCTTCTCTCAATTCATGACTTGTCTTAGAATTTATCTCCTATGATGACTCTTACCAGAGAGAAGCAGAATGACTAAGGTGAAATCTACTCTTTCAATGGGATGGATTAGTTAGTATTAGACCAAGGACTCATAGGTATAGCCTGGAGAGGCAAGAAAAGAATAGGAAAGAGGAGGGGAGAAAAGACAGGGACCTTGACCACATACCACTTCCACGCATTAGCTAGTAACTTGGAAGGAGTGTCCATAGTCCCTACTAAACATATTTTTATTCATCCACTCATCCATTCACCAATTCATTTAGTTGATCAATCACTCAATAAATATCTGTGTGTGGGTTTCTATGGGGATTCACTCTGCCCATAAATAAGAATTTTATGAAGCAGTATACCCTTGAGGCACTTAGCACTAACAGTGGAGAAAATAAGAAATAAGCGTATAAAATGGATAATTTTTCCATTGCTGCATGTCCCACAGCACTTGGCGAAGTTCAGTTAAGCAACGGTTAAGTGAACGCTGCAGAACTGAATGGCAGTTAGGAGCACTGAGCCCAGTGGCAGAACACAGGGGCCAGAGGACACGGAGGACTTCAGTCGAATGTGGATGGGCTGAGAAAACGAAGAGAGTTGTGTCAGGGAGCGAAACAGTTGGAACAAAGAATGGGATGCACAGGGCATGCGGAAGAGAAAAGGAGGAAAGCTATCAGTGTGAATGCATGTGAAAACTCAAGAATAGACAATAGAGAAGAGTGGGAGACAAGGAAAGAAAAATACACTCTGATCAAGTTGAGGGATCACACATGGCAAGCCTGGGTTTCCATGACTAACAAAGCATGCTGACGACCTTGTACCCCAGCCGCTCATCCCCTATGATCTGTGTAATTAGACGCTAGGGAAGAGGCGTGTCCAAATATTTAGCCTGAGCCGCCCCTTTAACAAAGTCTTCTAGTCTGGCCTCACAAAATACTTCCCAATGCATTTTATTCAGGAACCTTTGCAAATCCATAAGCTAATAGTCAATAGAAGGTAGGTTCTGATTTTTTCCTTACAGAGGCCAAAAATGAACATGCAAAATTAAAGCCACCTTCCTCTGAAGAATCCAGTACTGGCCAGAACTAGGATAACATGGACTCGAGGAGCGTTGGCTCAGCCAGAGGAGAAAATGCTATTTTCTTAAACAGAAGCATGCATGACTTCATTTCACTCAGTCACAAACTCAATAACCGTCAGAAAATAACTGGGAGTTTTGCCTTGTTTTTTGGCAATGATTTAATGCTAGGTGCCTGAAAAGAGAGCTTTATAACTAAAACACGCTTGCTGTTGCCAAACAGACTTTGGCACACAGTGCAATGTAATATTTATCATATGCCATTTAAAATGAACTGAAAAGATAAATGCAGAGTATGTTCACAGCACAAACAGCTGATAGATCAGTATTAATTTGATTGCATTTGCTAATATGCAAAATAGTTCTCGCTCAGAAAATTAGTGGAGCTTCAATGGACCACACACATCCACATGTGCAGAGAGAAAATTTGTTTATGAAGCAGATATCTGGGGCAGGATAGACGGTTTAGGCAAATGTGCTACAACCAAGGCGTTGGCTTCTCAGTTTCCATGTCTGAAGTCAGGGAATATTGCTCTGCGACCCACACTGTGAGAGTGACTGCAAAATCATTACTAAAACTTGGGTCTTTTTTTCTTTTAACTCCAAGGAAACCTGCCTTAAATTATTTTTAGAATAAAGTGAAATGTGTAATCATTTAATAAAACTCAAATATTGGTAACAAGTGGCATTCACGGACTGCTTACTAGATGCCAGCCTCCTCATTGAATCTCCATGGCTGCCCCATGAGGTATAAACATGACCTCCATCCTCCCCCGCCCCTAAAGAAACTGACACACAAATGATTGACTAATTTGCATGAGGTCACATAGCCAGTACATAGTACAGTGGGTCTTCATACCCAGGCAGTCAGACTACAAGCCCCTGCTATTAAAATTGCGTTACTCTACTTCTTAGGAGGAAATAAGAACATAAGGTCTCTGAATTTTTTTCCATCTGACAAAGCCAGCTGGCCACAGGGTACTAATATGAAACCATGGACTTGGAAATCAAGTAGAGTTGAACTCAACTTCTAATCCTACCACCCTGGTGACCTTGAATGGATAAATTATGTGGACCTCCGTTTCCTTGTCTACAAATCTCAATGATAATCACTCACCTTGCAGAGTTGTGGTAAGAGCAGAGATAAGGAATACAATGAAATGCTTGGTACATATTGTATGTTGAACAAATGGCACAATAATAATAATGTCAATTGACACTCTATTAGAATGTTCTTTTAACCTTTTGGATGTTCACCTATCCCAAGGTGGAGTCCCAGTGGGGATTATATGGTGGGATAGCTGGGGCATTGGTTAGATGTACGCACAGAGCTCTGGGTCTCCTCATTTCTAAAAGATAATCAGCTCTCCAGTGCACTGAGCCAAATTCTTAGCCAAAGAAAGCGATGAGCCTTGGAGAAGGAGGAGTCTGTCTCCTTTTCTAGAGGGCTACTGCCTCTTCAACACTACACTGTTAAGACCCTACCTGGAACTTTGCAGGACATAAATGCATGCACTTCATAGGCTGCTGGTGAGGATGTACCAACTTTGGTTTGGGGAAATACAGATGAACATAACATGGGATTGTCCTTCCCAGTTCTGCAACCTCAATTTGAGAGGCAGGGAAGGGGGGTCATGGGGGGTAGGGAGGGAAAAAAATGAAACAAGATGGGACTGGGGAGGGAAACAAACCATAGGAGACTCTTAATCTCAGGAAACAGAGGGTTGCTGGGTGGGGGGGATAGAGTTGCTAGGTTATGGAAAAAATAAAAATAAAAATAAAATAAAATAAAATAAAATAAAATAAGCACCCATTTTGATGGTCTGAAAATGAAGTGTGATGATGTCCATTCTGGCAGAGTTGAGAATAAGTGTTTCTGCAATAGAGATCATCAACTCAATACCAGATGATCCTTCTGGCCTACAAGTTAAGGGCTTTCAAAATTTCAGTAACCAGCTACTAATAGGTTTGAGTATTCAAATGGACTGATAAAGGACTCTTGAAATCTTTTTCAGGCTGGATGCAAATGGAACTTACCTGATGGGATGTCAGTGGCATTAATAGTGAGATGAGCAAAAGGCTGAGTATGAGGCTTGCCCCTCCTGGCCAGTTCTAACCATGAACCTTCCATCATAGCTGGAGATGAGAGAAAGCACATTAGCCCCAAGAGCACTGACCCTGTATGCATTAAAATATTCATGCAGATCCGTGCTTACCTTTCTCTGCTCTGATGTGTTGTGATCTAACAATATGTTGTAATTCCTGAAATGAAAAGACAAAAAAAAATCTTTTTTATATGTTCACTCTTCCAGTCAGGCCATAAGAATTTAGGACTGTTGGACATATGATGATCTTCTTGCCTTCACAATATGCCAGGCATGCATAGGCAGCAAAAGTTTTTGGTGCTCTAGGTAGCTATCAAGAGAAGTTCAACCTGGGGTGCCTGGGCGTCCAGTTCTTGGTTTTGGCTCAGGTCACAGTCTCAGGGTGGTGAGAAGACCTGTGTCAGGCTCCCTGCTCAGTGGGGAGTCTGCTTCAGTTTCTCTCCCTCTGCCCGTCCCCCCATTTATGGGCTCTCTCTCTCTCTCTCTCTCTCTCTCTCTCTCTCTCAAATAAATAAATAAATAAATAAATAAATCTTTAAAAAAGAGGAGTTCATCCCAAAGAACTATGTCGCTATGCTTTACACCCATACCATCTAGCAAAATACTTTGGACAATAAGAGGACACAAAAGACAATGTAAATTATAAAACCTGGAATAATTAAACTTAATTAAGAATTTGTAGCAGATACACAAATAACAATGAAGTTAACTAGGAAAATAACAATTACCACAAAATATATGACCCTCTTAAATCTCTAGGGAGGCTCTTTTTATGTCTATTTCATTAGTGAACTCCTGCTACCACAATGAAGTTCAGCTCACAGGAAAGCAAGGAATGCCTAACTCCCAATGGTTAAATTTTTTATTTAAAAAAAAAAAATCGGTGTATTTAAAATACTATTTGGAAGTCTAAGGGCTTTTAGAGTATCAATAATTAAGTTAAAATACTACCACAAATAGAGGTTTAGAAACTCAAACCAGAATGGGGTGTGTGGGTGGCTCCGTAGGTTAAGTGTCTGCCCTCGGCTCGGGTCATGATCCCAGGGTCTTGAGACGGAGCCCTGCCTCAACTCCCTGCTCAGGAGGGAGTCTGCTTCTCCCTCTCCCTCTGCTCCTCTCCTTAGTTCCTGCTCTTTCTCTCTATCAAATAAATAAAATCAAGAAAGAAGGAATGGAGGGAGGGAGGGAGGGAAGAAGGAAAAAAGGAAGCAAGGAAGGAACTCAAACCAGAAGAAGAAAGAACACAAGTACAAAAGCACAGGTAATTGTATATCTTGATTTGAGCCCTGAGAATGAAGGATCCGATAGGTAACTGCATACCCATATGAATCAAGACCTAACCTACCACTGACTATTAAGATGGAGTGGGTGAAACGTCAGGTTTAACTTTAGTTCAAATCCCTTATCAGCTACCTACCTGTACTAAACATATTAATAGCACCTCTACCATAAGGTGGGGTGTTAAGATTAAATGCATGGAGGCATTTAGCAGAGTGGTAATTCAGATGCTAGATACTGGAAACACTCTTGAAGAGATTTCTAATTTCTCCCTTATTGGGATGAACACCCACACTAACCATTTCCCACCCTGGCCCCCAGCACCATCCTGTGATGTTTAAAAGATTAGCTATATAACCTAAGTTCTCTGAGTATCTCAAGAGAAGGGCTTTGAGATAGATGATAGATAGATGATACATGATAGATGATAGATAGATAGATAGATAGATAGATAGATAGATAGATAGATAGATAGATATAGATAGATAATAGATGACAGATAATAGATGATAGATGATAGATATAGATAGATAAATAGATGATAGATAGATAGAGGCAAACACAAATTCAACTACTAATAGTTGGTAGGATTCTAGAGATAATATTGATTTTTCTCTCTGCCTTCTGGACTCCCAAGAGAGATAAGAGTCTATTCTATTTTTAAAGTCCCTTAGAGGAGATAGCACAACTATTCTCTGTTACCTAAAGAAGTCACAATGTGACTAACTTTTACAAAGAAACCTTGGGTGCTCATGGAGGGCTACCATTTTCCCTTGCCTTGGCCCAGGGCACTGCCTTGCAGAACTCTGGAGCACTGTTTGTAGGAAATTCTAGGCAAGTCGTGGCAGCACCTTTTGAAGGATGCAATGCAATGGCCCTTTCCAGACCTTATTCTTCCCTCTCCATCCAAGATTTATTTTTCTCCCCTGCTGACCTCCAGTCTCCCAATTCTCTTCTTATGACTTCTGGATTCCCAATGGTACTCTGATTTCTGGAATTTCCTGGTTTAGTTTCCCTTATATTTATAACAGAGATTTATAGATGCACGGTGTGTCTTTATACATTGTGTGTATCCTTATACATTTGTATATGCAGTATATCTTTATATATGTGTATATCCTTACAGCTTTATATAAATGTATGTATATATTACAATGTAGCTTTATTCTTTATATATACATTTTCAATAGAGATATACATTGTATATATATATATACATTTATAATATGTCTTTTAAAAATATTTTATTTATTTAACAGAGAAAGACATAGTGATAGAGGGAACACAAACAGGGGGAGTGGAAGAGGGAGAAGCAGGCTTCCCCAGTGGAGCAGGGAGCCTGATGGGGTTCCTCACCCTGGGATCATGACTTGAGCCAAAGGCAGATACTTAATGACTGAGCCACCCAGGCATCCCTACAATAAGAGTATGTCTTTATATATAGTGACTCTCTTATATATACAATGTTTCTTTACCTGATTACTATCTCTTAAAAGATTGAAATAGGATCCCTGATGACAGAGTAATTTAGGAATTTAAAGCTACCCTTCATTTTCCTTCTAGCCCTGATTTGCCTCATCCTCAGAGCAAATAGGGACGACGGGAAAAGGAAGCAAAGCTAAGCATGGCTTATGTCTACAAATGTCTGCTTCGTGCTTTTCTATGGAGAAAAACACACCTTTTATTGAGAAAAACAAGGGAAGAGCTTATGTGCCCCCTCAGTAGTCCTCAGACTTGAGCACACATCACAATCTTCCAGAGGGCACGTTGAAACCGAGTTTTTGACTCAGTAGGTCTTGGGTAGGGCCTGAGAATTTGCATTTTTAGTAGGTAAGCTAGAACTTCTGTCCTAGGACATCAATTTGAGAACAGCAATCCCTCTGACATCCCAAAAGATTTCAGAGATGGGCCAATCTGACAGTCATTTGAAGGTTGAGACCCAGGCAAAAGAAGCACCAGGCTAAAGTCACCGATTAAATAGGAAGTTTGTTCTTTCCCACCTGAGAATAAACTTCTCCTGCCCATTTAATCAGTGGCTTCTGGGTCAGAGCTGTCACAGAAACTTTTCATTACAAGAAAATTCAATAACCAGTGCCATTCAGAAACATTTTCAGTGACCGCTAAAAACCAAAACAAAACAGAACACAACAAAAAAACTAAAGCCAAAAAACAAAGAAACCCTAAAGTGTCCTGACCCAGGACGAATTAGAACTGTAGCTAGAGACCCACCATGTAATGCTGCTTTCATGTCATACCTGTTCTTAGGTACCCCAAATTTACATTTCCTCTCAGAAATCCTATAGAGAAGTTTCCATGTGCAAAAGCAGCACATGATATGTCTACACTTGAGGCTACAAAAAAAAAAATGTACACTTATTATGTGTTCCTGTATCCCTACCTCATCCCCAATTTTTCAAACTCTAATTGCTGTGCATAGATGTCAGCCATAAACAGAACATTTCTCTAGGACTACATCTTGGGTGCCTAGGCCCCAACTCCAGTGAGTCCGATACTGACTTGGTATTTTTTTAAGGAATCTCTCCAGGTGGTTCTAATATAGGACAGACACTGACAAACATTATTACTGACTGAGTTCTCCCATGAACGGCTGTTTGCTGATGTCCATATTTGGCCATAGATTTATTATATTCTCACAACGTATCTCTATATCCCACATATTCATGCTGAAAATTAAAGAATCCCTTATATGTATAAATAACCATATTTCCCCTTATATTAGCGTATTTGATTCTTATTAGAATCCGAGCCTGGGTAATTATCACTAAGCTCATTTTTCGGACTGGGAAATGGAGGCTGAGAGAATGAGGAGTCTCCTAATAAAGCTGGGACTCCAATTTCTGCTCCTGACTCCTCTTTCAGAGTTGTATACCCCTCTCCCTTTACAAAAGTCATCAAATACATGCCTGAAAGGTGGCAGAAAAGTTTCAATGATCTATCACGGGGTTCAGAATGTGCTACCTCAAAATATAAGGCCTCAGCATATTGAATACTTTAAGCTGAAGGAATTTGAGGAACGGCAGGTACAGGAAGGACCCTCTGACCTCATCTTTCTCCTCTGAAGCAGGTCATAAGACCCTTATGTGAGAGGTGCTCTCCTCCTAACTGGTGGAAAAGAGCATTCTTATCTCCAAGACGTAAGGGTGCTAAGAAGAACCTGAAGGAACAGGTCTTGTTACAAAATCCTCAGTTCCCTGTCCATAGCTCGGACTTTTTTTCGCTCACCTTTCCCGTCTCTGTCAAACCTAGCATAGAAACTGGTCAGGCTAACCATTTCTTCAGGTCTTCATTTCTTTAGGAAACGTACCTTCAATGCACGCATATGCTTTTCTTTTATTCATCTTTCTTTTATCAGTCTAATTTATAAAGCCCTAACTGGAGAACCTAAGTAGGGAGAGGGGGGAAAGATCTTTTCTCCCCCTGGCACCTGGATGGTTCAGTCAGTTAAGCATCTACCTTCAGCTCAGGTCATGATCTCAGGGTTCTGGGATCGAGTCCCGCATCGGGCTTCTTGTTCAGGGCAAGAGTCTGCTTCTCCCTCTACCCCTTGTCCCTGTTTGTCATCTGTCTCACGCAAAAATATCTTTTTTTTTCTTTCCCTACGCCTGTCAAGAAATCCTTAGGGGTATTTTCCTCCCTGAAGTAGAAAGTCTGAAAGGAGTCTTATCTTCACCGGGGATCTGACTCCTGTGTCCCTGCAGGTTGCCTAGAAAATCTAACAAAAAGAGCCTTGACATCAGGAAATGTGGTCTCAGAATTCCCAGGTTCTTCAGAAAACAGGCTCAGAGCCCATGTTCAGGGCTTGGCTGATGAAGTGCCAAGATCAGGGCTTGCAGAGCCTGCGCAGGACGAGCGTTGCATCTGTGTATCTCTGCCGAGTCCACGCCACACGGTAGGAGCTACTCTGATTTGTCATTTTCCTCAAAGAATAGATACTTGGCTATGTACGTGCCAACCACCGATCTTTCTTGAATGCCCTCCTAATATTTTTAATTTTCAAGATTATAGAAAACCCTTCTAAAGGAGTACTGCAGCTTTACCCCAACTGACAATCCCGTTTATTTTCTAAGCAGCTCATTTAGATTGATTTTCATCCACTCGAGTCCTCTACTTCTGTCACACTAATTAGAGTATCTTAAAATGCACGGTTCTTTATTCCCAAATCTTATCATTCAGACATTGCTTCGGGTTTCTTTGAATTCAAAAAAATCTGATCATCTAATCTGGGGAAAACACTACAAAGAATATCCCAACTTCCTTCCTATAAACTAATTATTCAGATGAAAGAGATCTTTTTTAGACTATTAAGTGTGTTTATCTTATTTTAAATCCAGCTGTAAGTTCAAAAAAAAAGTTCATCCTGTGCATTGTGCATATGTGGTCTACAGGATCATAAAAAGGGCAGGTAGCTTTGACACACCTCCCAGCAAACAGCCTGTAGCAGGCTCCAGAAATAGTTTCCAAGGGGAAAAAGCTGGGCAGTCTTCCCTGCAATTTCCTCTAAGGTCTTTGTTAAGAACCACCAAAGAGAGCCCGGCGTCTGCTCCTCAGGAAGACTAGCAATCTGATCTGCCTTCTCAGAATATAGCATGCTTAGAATCTGTTACATGCAAGGGACAGAAGAATTGCCCCCTTGTTTCTACAAACTACCCATGACAAGTAGGATCATTACCTAGAAGTTACTAAGAAAACTCACACTAATGAATGAATGAATTTATTTTATGTGCACACTGTAACAAGTAGGTTTTTCAGCAAAATTATGCATTTTTAGATAAGCATAATTTGGGCCTCAATTATGATAGCTTTATTTAACCCTTCAAAACAAAAAGGAAAAAGGAACTACTGGTAGGCAGCCAAAGAAATTGTTGTCAATTCAGAGAAACCCTTTGACATACTGCCACCTAGTGGACGCCGTCCAGCATTGACAAGCCCGGGAAGCGACAGCCTGGCTTTGCAGATTGGAAATTGCTATGCTCCTACTCCAAAGTCTAAAAAACAACAGAGCTGAGGAAAATTCACATTTTTTTAAATCGTCTCATTGTGGCATTTTCCTATTTAGAATGCACTAACATTTCATCTTTGCTATCAGAGTACATCTGAACAGGCAAGAAAACAATCAATATAATTTTTTTTTTTAATTTCAACTTTTATTTCACCCATAGAAAAATGTTGTGATTTCACAATTTCTCCACCAGGGAAAGAAAGCACACAAAAGATCGATGTGATTGTGTAACTGTGGTCTCTAGGATTGCTTCTTTGCAACTTCTGAACTCAACATCCAAGAAGCCCAATACCCAGAGTGTGGTAGGGTAAATTTGAAGAGTGCAGACCGGGTCTTCAGCCTGTTGGCACAGGCTTTTTCAAATATCTTCTAAAATATTTTAGGGTCTTTCACCAAACATAAGGAGGTGGGAGACATCTCAGAACTGGCTCAATCTTGATAAATCAAAGCCACTTAGGAGAGATTGTACTCTATGAGAATAAATACAAACACCTATGAGTATTTTCAGCTCCTTTGGGGAGCTACGAAAACTTGACTCCAGCTAATTTCAACATTTACAGCAAATGTAAAGCCTGCTTTTGCAAATTCGGTTGGACCCCTACCCCAAACCAGACTTTGATAGCATCCCGATTCAAGATTCAAGAACGAATGTTATGAAAATGCTGTTATTTGCTTGATTGCAGTGTTTTATAGTCTTATGAAATGACAGGAATTGATTTAAGCTGCCACTGAGGACATTTCTGGCTATAAAGATTCCCCGAAAAGGTCAAGTTGCTGGAGGTTGAGCTTCTGAGACTGAAAATCCCACCTGGCCATTGTGATGTGAACTGCATGATCCAGGCGGTGCCTGTCAGTCAGAGCCTAGAAGAAGCAATTTGTACAGCCAGATGCTGCAGAAACCACTGGCAGCAGCTCATAGCTGGGGTCTCAGGTGGCTGCCTCCCTCTGCAGTACCTGGCAGCTGCAGGGACATCTGGCTGGTTGAAAAAGGATTTAAGACCCCATTTGCCAGATATAATACAGGGTTCATATACTTGTTAACATACGTAATGCATTCATTTTAACATCTTAATGATACCCTTCATGTAATTCTTCTCCAACCAAGTTATAAGAATAGTGTATTCATCAGCCAAGTTAGCACATGAATGCCACACATGGGTTGGTGCTGAAAATGAATAGCCAGTTTCCCATTCTTGCAGAGAAGTCCTACAGACTTCCACTACGTAAACAGCTCAGAGTTTTCCCCTCCTCTCTGCCAACTTGCCCTCCTTCAAACTCTCATCATTTCTCATCAGGATTATGATCATAGCCTCCTCCCTCCTCTCCCAGTCTCTTTCTGGCCTCAAATGGACCCATTGCTGCTGGAGTCCACAGAAGAGCATGGTCCTTCTCTGAAAACCCTCCAGGAACTGCCCACAAGCTTCAGGAGCAAGTCCACATTCCTCCCCTGGGCTTAGAAGGCCCTACCAGAAGTCTAGGTGACTGCTCCAGGCTCCCTTGCTATCCCTCCCATGAGCCCCAAACCCCAGTCCTGAGGTCACTGTGGGACGTGGCAGGTGCCAACCCCCCTACCCCCCCCCCCCAGCTACTTATTGTCGGTCCCCACTGCAAGTATCCTGCCCTCCTGTTCATACCGATGTGGTCTCCTGCTGTCTCAGAGAGACGTCTTACTGTTTTATCAGTAGCTTGTCTTTATTTGTAAAGATTTTATTTGCGGGATATTCTTGGCTTACAAGGGATAGAAAACATACCCACCGACAGAAAGAATGCTCAGGTGTTGTGCAGCAACTAAAGAGACAGCGTTAATATGGATGTCTCAGCCTCTTGCTTTTCTCCCTCCTTCTAATCCACAGGAAATGGGGAACAGTTTATAGGCACCTGGATGAAGAGGGGGACCGCTTAGTTCCTTATGAACTGTCCATGATAACAGTTCAAAATAACCTCAAAACAAAGAACTTTAAGAACGGGATCCAATGAGCATGTTGTCAGCTAAACACATGTTAGGAAGAGTAGAGCCGAGCCTGTGTTTCTCAGCCTATGTGCCCCGAAGCATGGTCCTCCAGGGCACCAGGACAGGAGAGGAGCAGCGACAAGGTAGGGAGCATGGCCCCTGATCATCCCCCTCCACTAGTGGGGCACAGAAAGAGGCAAAGGGAAGAGGACTGGGTCCAGTGGCCCAGCTAGCATCAGGGAGAGGAGCCGGAGCCAGTGGATGAGGCATTGGGACCACTAATCCTGAAAGGAAGAGCCATCTCTGATTCATTTGCAACTCTACACTTTGATCCCTAAAATACTTGATTTCTTAATATAAACTACTGATTTACAGAATTCATTCAACCAGGATCAAAGTTTGCTCAACACAGATTCTACCCCACACCCCCAGCACCCCATACCCCCAGCACCCCACA
>PITA01010255.1:0-41278 GCA_004023965.1 Spilogale gracilis
TGAGTTTCTGGAAACCTGTGTGACTTACGGGGGAGCCTCTGCCAGCGCATGGTGGAGTCTGAGAAAAAGTCACGGGGCAGGCACACAACGGAATGACCGTGGGTTTAAGCTACCCTGGCCACCTGAGCCCCCTGCCCATCCCATCCCGTGAGCAAGTCACCGATACCGTGCTGTTGCAGCCAGCAAAGCAGGCAGACAGGTAGGTGACGCCGTCGGCCCCACACACCGGAGTGAAGGAATCGGTCTGGCATTCACAGTTTTTATTGCAGGGCGAGGAGGGGTCCAGGGTCGAACCAGGTGCTGAGCTGGAAAGGAGAGGAAACATGGAACTCATCAAGCAAGGGCAACTTCTGTTGGATCTCCCCAGTGAGAGCCTTCCGCCGGCACCCCTTCCTTCTCCCTCCTCCAATCTCACCCCTCCCTGTCCTGCAAGGACCAGCCCAGCACCATCGCTGAGAGCCATGCACAGCGATGCAGGAAATGCAAGAAGCCTCTTCTTTATCATCTGCACCACTGTGCCCAGGCTCAGCTCAGGGCCACTGCGCCGTGCCGCTGCTCGTGATGCCTGCAGCCTCAAGCTGTTCCCCCATCTCCGACCCACCACCGGGCACAGCCAGACACTGACTCCTCCCTTTGTCTCTGATCCCTCCTCCAGGCAGGCGGCAAGCCTCGGGATGCTTACCACACCACTACCACTAGCTGGATTCCGTAACTATCATCTGTTTGATTGATTCAACTTCGTGAGAAAAAGAACACAAGTTATTTTAAATTTCCTTTTGTACCATTAAAGGCACAATTACCTAGAGCAGGCTAACTGCAAAGGGGAAAGGGATGGAGTGGGGGTTTTTAGCTCTGTAAGAGAGGAAGCTTCTCTTTTCAACACTATTATTTTCGGCTGAGCCTCCTAGGGTTCAGAGCACTTCAGGGTAAGGACGATGACTGTGATACGTGACAATTTCTATGCCGGGCACTATCCACGGTGCTGCCTATATTATTTTACTTATTCTCAGTGGGACCCTGTGGGGTTGACGGAGAAGGAAACTGAGGCAGAGCCAAACTTGGTCGCCTGCCCAGATATATCTAACTTGTACATGGGAAAGCGGGGGTGGGAAGGGTGGGGATTGGAGCTCTACCAATTTGGGCCGAGTTGGCAGTTGGATTGTAGGCTCTGAGGCTTTTCTTTTTTTCTTTTTTTAATGAAGAAGAACTTCATTATCGTAAGACCCTGTGCTTTGAACCACTACAAGTTTACTACTTGAGAGCTGGCACAGAAGGCTGGCGGTCTTTTCTCTCCAAATGCTGTTATTTATGGAAAGCACACACCAGAAGGTGCCGCATTTGGGAGAGGGAGGAATGGGGGCTGGGCTGGGGTGGGGGGAGCAGAAGAGGCCATGGTGGTGGTAAAGGGGATGGAGGGGCACACAGTGCCCCCCAAAGATACACCCGACTGCTCCCGCCTGTGTTCTCCCGTCAGCCTGTTTGACCTTGGGGGGCGCGGGGCAGAGAAGCCTGGCTCTCCTCTATCTTCCGGATACGGGGCTACAGAAGAAAGCCTGACAGCCTGGCGGAGGAGGAGGTGGGCGTGAAAAGGGACCGGTATCCTGCAGCCTTGATGCTCCGGACTGACTGCTGACCAGTGTCCGAGTCTCACACAGAAGGGGGGACATGCAAGCACGCTCCATCATTCCCTCTGGGGCAATTCTGATTGGACTCCAGGCCAAAGTCTTGGGATCATAACTAGAAAAAGGGTGTCCTATAAGAAACAACGTCCTTCCCTTCTCCCTCTTTTCTCCTTTTATTCCCCGCCCCCTTCTCCCTCCCATCCTTATCAATATCTACTATGGGAGAGACCCTTTAATTACTCTGGGAGCCTAATGATAGCTTCTGGTAATTTCTGGAATGACTGAAATTTATTCTGTCTTTCATTTAAGGCCGAATTTTAAGGGGCACCTGAGTGGCTCAGCTGGCTGAATGTCCCACTCTTGATTTCGTCTCAGGGTTGTGAGATTGAGCCCCGCAATGGGCTCAGTGCATAAGACTTTCTCTCCCTCTGCTCCTTCCCCCTCTTCTCTCTCTCTTCCTCAAAAAAAAAAAAAAAAAAGAAAAGAAAAAAAAAGCTGAATTTTAAAATAAAATCCATCTGTACTATCTATGTTCAATCATTCTTAAAGTCAAATGCCAAAAATGGTAATAGGAGTACTGTGGGGAGTGTGTCCCCTGCACTCCCACTGAGTTGGATGGTCTGACCTCTCCACCTAAGAGGTCCTCTTGGACTCTTCGGCCCTGGAAGACACAGGAGCGTCTTCGGACCCTCCACTTGTGGCCACCCCTCAGGACAAAGCTGGCTCCACCACCTACCATGGACAAGGAGCCCAGGCATCCCTGGGCGGGCAGGGCTGTAAGCGGACATGTCCAGGACTTACGTGTTTCCATAGGGAACAGTAACCCCAGCCACGGGGCCCGTGTCACAGCCCAGGAAGAGGAAGGAGACATAGCAAGCCGTGGACACCAGGTTGACGAGCATGGCCATCCGAATGGCCCCAAGGGCAGAAAGACTGAGCTTCTTCACCAGGAGACCACCCAAGAAGATCCCCAGGCAGGCACAGGGGATTGCAGTCATCCCTGGGAGAAGAACAGAGGAGCCGTTAGTAGGGGCCCACGCAGACGCTTGGGTGCCAGGCGGGGGGCCGAGCCTGCTCAGGCCAAATTCCCAGTAACCCCCACTGCTGCGTCGCCTCCTCCAGGCTGCCTCCAAGTCTTCATGAGGGGCCTTATTTCTACCCTCCGGCAACTCACAGAAGACTGGGGGAGACGGACATGGAAACACTCACTTATGAGGAGTCCAAGGACACACACCGATCTTGCTAAGTAAGCTATCCTCCCGGGAAAGACAGAGCTGGAGTGGGAACGGCCACGAGACAGAGACAGAGACTGGGAACACGCATGTGCAATTTAGGGCAGCGACTCTCCCGTGCTGGAAGAACACTCACGTGCTCTCTGCATTTTTGAGGTGATATGGGAAAGGGGACTCAAGATCATTTGAGGATTTTCTCCCCTTTCCTCATTAGCTGAGGAGGGTTGCAGAAAGGGTATGGTGGGTGTAGAGACAGCATTTTAACCTGCTCCCAGACCTCTCGGGAAGGAGCATCCATCCAATCAGTATGTTTTGTAGCTCTTGGTGAGTAATTGGCACAAATTGTCCCCTTCTTATAAACAGAGCTATCTGCAAGCAGCAGGGAGACCACAAACCCGTTATTTCTGATTCTCAGAGACTCGTGGAATTTTAGAAGGACCAGATGATCTTAGGGTTCCAACCTCCCATTTGGCTTTGCTCTGCCCTGATTTGCTTCATCTGAAACTTAACTTTAAATTACACTGTGCCATTTATCCCCTGTGTAGACAGTGCATGGCCAATTTCCCAGTCTAGGCTGTCTCCTCCTTGCCAATCAACAGACCTCTAGGTCAATCAACCACATCAACCAGCTGGTATGTGCTATGGGAATGCAAATTAATTTTAATATTCAGGGAAGAAAAACATAACCAGGGTGGCTGAGCTCTGCAAGAAAATAGCACAAGTCACATTTAAATGAAATATAGGATATCTCTGTATTACCTGACACTCTTGGAATACCTATGCTTGGTTTTCTCTGGCTTTTGGTATAGAAATGACCTTCATGGGGCACCTGGGTGGCTCAGTAGTTAGGTGTCTTCAGCTCAGGTCGTGATCCCAGGGTCCTGGGATCGAGCCCCTCATTGGGCTCCCTGCTCTGTGGGAAGACTGCTTCTCCCTTTCCCACGTGCCCTGCTTGAGTTCCCTCTCTCAATGTCTCTCTCTGTCAAATACAATCTTTGAATATTAAAAAAAAAAAGGAAATGACCTTCATGATCTAGCCCCTACATGCCCCCTCTGCTCACCCCTAGCCCATGGCTCCTCCTCTCTCTCCCTGGGAAAGGCCAAACCCGTACAGATCCCCAAGGCTTTGCACCTGCTGGTTCCTCTCCTGGGACATTCTTGTTCTGCGTCTCTCCTTCGCTGGCCCCGTCCCCCCTTCAGGGATGTCTTCCGGGACCACGCCAACTACAGTGTCCTATACCCAACCCAGGGGCTCCCTATCTTCCTCACCCCGTTTTATTATCTTTGTGGCTCTCCCTACTATCTGAAGCTGCCTTATTCATTTTTGGTCTTGTTTCTTGTTCATGCTCCCCCTCCTGAAATGCAGCTTCCCCGAGCACAAGAACCTTTTCCATGCTCTTCACTGCAGCATGGTTCCTTGTGCCTAGGACAAAGTAGGCACTAAAGGCTTCTTTTTGGGATGGATGAAGTGGCGAGCAGGCTGGACCTGTGTGCGTGAACACTCGTGAGGACATGCCCACACCTAGACAACAGGTCTGTGCTTTGTTTCATTTCCTAGCGGAGACCGTGGGGAGCGTCACCTGGTGAGGACGGTAACTATGGCAATAGCAGACTTTCGGCACCTTTTCTCCCAACCCGTCATCAGGCTGCTCTCTTCCTCCCCGATGTGCGTGCAGCCTGTTCAGTTATCAGAACTTCTCCGAAACGCGATCCTCATTACGTTAACCTATGCAGATTGAGCCCTTTTTATCTTCACGCATAAATCCATACCATCAGCGCCTTAATCATCTGAGCTGCTCTTCTCTGAACTCTGCCCCATTTTGATGACATTTGTTGATGACTTCCAGGGGGGCCCAGAGCCCTGGGCTGATGCCCCGGGGTGACTGCATGGGCCTGTGCCCTCGGTCTGCAGGAGCTGAGCACATTCCAGGGCGAGCCTGTCCTTATCCACTCTGGAGGCCTAGGGCCAGCCCCTGTTGCAGCCAGCCCTGAAGGGTCCACGCAGATCAGAGTGAGGCCCTGGGCAGGACACAGGGAGAGGACTGACGGACTGCTGGATGTGCCAGCAGGTGGCCTCTCTGCATGGCCAGAGAAGGTCCTCCCCGGCCACACCCTCTGACAGATGGAGTCAGTGGGAAAGGAACAGGTGCAAGAAGGCGAGACTGTCTTATTGTCTTATTGATTTGTCGATAAAAACTGTTCTGAAACAGAACACAGCCCCAACGTCGAGGCAACTGTGCAAATGTAATGAGAATTTAAGATCAGCAGCACAGAAATGAGAAGGAAATGGAAACCACTTGGGCTGCTGGGTGTTGAAAGCAGACACACCCCAGGCATAACCAAGAAGTTATGACTTTAATTATAAAGAGATCTGCTCTACCCTCTCTCTTCCAGACAGGTACTAGAGGGCTGCCTGCATTTGCAAATACTTCTTGGAAGTGACCAAAAAAAAAAAACGATGGTAAAGATTTATTAGCAAAAAAAGAAAAAAATTAGGCTTGTGCTAGCCTTGCGGTTCCCAAGGAGACACTATGATCCAGCTGCGTCATCGTAACAGGCTTTTAGGGTTTTTTTAGTTGAGACATATTATGTCCTGGGAAGTGACACAGCTTAAGGGAACAGCCGATGAATCCCTGCATCGGTGTACACCCCTCTAACCACCACTCAGATCAAGCTTAGAACATTTCCAGCCGCCAGGAAGGCTCCCCGGTGGCTGCCCGCCTCCCCCTCCTGGAAAGATAGCTCCCGCATCATCATGGCCTCTATCACTTTAATTAACTTTTCCCTCTTTAAACTCATATACATAGTCCTCTTTTGTGCCTGACATCTTTCAACTCGGTCGGTTTCATCCACGCGGAGGCAGGTGCGAAAACGCTTGCTTTCTCACGCTGTGTGGCAGCGTTGTACGAACATCCTATAATTTATTTGCCCACTCCCCCAGTGACAGACATCCGGGCTGCGTCCACTTGGGGTTCTTGTGGCCCAGGCTGCTCTGAATGCAGTCACATATGCGGATCAGAGGACTGGACTTACACATTCATTTCCGGGGGGGGGGGGGGCGCGTGTATGCCTAGAAGGGGAAGGGATGGATCCCAGCGTAAAAACAGGCTTTCAGAGCTGCCGCCTGCGAGCCGTCCAAAGCGGTCACACCCATGGCCTCGCACGAGGGTTCTGGCCGCTCCACATCCTCAGCGACACTGAGGATGCGGAGACACTGTCTATCCGGCGCGTACGCAGTGGTCGCTCGGCGTGGTCTTAACAGGTGTTTTCCTGCTGACTCCTGATGGGTTAGCACCTTTGCACCTGCTAAGTGACCGTTCGGTGAAGAAGCAGGCAGTGCTGGAGGAGACCTTTCCTCTCAGCAGATGATCTGACCCCTTACTTACCAGAAAAGGCCACTCGTGGGGCCGCAGCTCTCTCTCAAATGCGGGGCCATCCGCACCGTAGTCTCAGTGGCCAGACATGCCTCTCTCCTTCTCTGCACGGGCAGGACCTATGAGCTCTATCGAGGGCTATCCCGCATCCCTCTCTTTCCTGCAAATCCCCCTCTGGTGGCTCTTTTCCCTCCACTTAGCAAACTGCTCACGTTCCCTCAGGACACACCATCTCCTCCGCTCCCCCTCCTCGGACCCGCGGACCCACCTGCCGCAGGCCCCTTCCCTGCTCTAAGGCTGCGCTTTGGGAAAGGGCCTGCAGCCAAAACCACCACCCCCTCTGTGGGCTGCTCTCCACATGGAGCACGGGCTCCTCGCCGCCACTGCCGGGACCCAGCTCGGACACAGGCTGAAGCACGTCCTGGGGGCTGCCACGAAGAGGCCGCCGCAGCTCTCACTGTGCGTGTACCCTCGTGCAGCTGCCCGCTTCCTCCTGGGAATCGTCTCTTCCTGGACTCCAGGAAGGACTTCGGACTTCATTCCGACTCCCCCTCCGACTCCTGTGTTTCCTCATGCTTGGGACTTCACTCTTCTTTTCCAATTCACTTTCTTGCTACATAACTTCCCCTCCTGTGTCCTCTACTACCAAGGCCACCAAAACTCTCTTCCTCCATGGGGTCCCCTTCCGAGCCCCCGCCGAGTACAGGGCCCTGTGGAGACGTGATCTCGTAATCTCCCCCACGGATCTGAATCTCCTCTGCCGTTTCCAGGTTTCAAAAACGGGGCCACCAACTGTCCAAGCGAGAAACACGGGCACCCTTCTTGACTCTTCGTCTCTCTCATCAGTCGTGAGGCCACTTTCCTAACTCCACGTAAGTAATGCTGCTTCCCACGAAGGCAAACTGGTTTTCCTTACCATGACAACTCCCAACAGTGGAAGGAGAAGCTTACAGTCTCCTACCGCGAAGGAAGGCAAGGCCACGCTTGCACCTGGGAGGATGGACTGTATTCCTGTAGCCACGATCCATTAATTAGGTCTGCCGGGGGCAGGGGTCAGGAAGGGATTGTATGGCTTCCAAGTTTTAGATCTGTGGACTATGCATTTCATGCTGCCAAGAATATTCTTACTTTCTGATGTGCCTGACCTGCTAACCTTTCTGGCTATGTCTTGACGTCCTTCTTCCTTCATCCAACCTTATCCCAAATGCTATAGTTCACACCAATCTGTTTGATCTCCTGACCTGTCGCAACGCTTCCTACATACACTTTATATTTTAGCTCTTTCTTGTCACATTCCTTCAGCAAATTTTACTGCAAGAAGAGACTTTGAAATTCCTTCCGCACACAGACCCCAAGAATACTGCTGCTATAGGGGCAGCAGAGCCCAGGCTCTTTCCCCGGCGGGCCTCAGTAAATTCTTCGAGTGTTCCCTGCATGACGGCAGCCCTCTGCCTTCCTGGGGGGATGGAGGGGCAGACTCACCGAGCAGCTGGTTGGCAGAAGAGGTGGTAAGGTTAAACTGCTGCTCCAGATACTTCCCCAAGAAGGCAGCGAAGCCAGCCACCACCGCGATCTCCATGCAGGCGGCCAGGATGATGCAGGTGAACACAGGGTTTGAGAGCAGGTGCTTGGTGACCTTTGGGATCACTGCATGGAGAGAGAAGCAGAGGGTCACACGTGTCACTTCCGGGCCTCCTGCCCCCAGAGTGCCTTCTTGACACGCTATTGTCCGTCTCAGTAAACAGCGTTGGGAATCACCCAGTTACTCAGGCTGCAAAACAACCCATAAGTCACCCACAAAGTGTGAAAACTCTGGCTTCCAAGTATATGCGGATATATTCGGACAATTCAACGGAGAGCTGCTCCAACACGGGAGACGCTATCGTGCCTTTTCTTGGTTTACTGGAAATAATGAAGTATTTTATAAGCAATGACAAATTATTTCCATCCTCCCCAAAAGAGTTTGGGGTTTGTTCCTCAAAGGAAAAACACACAACTATATACCATAAATTACATTGCATCAGTATATCTAAGCCTATATAGCCACAGACCCGAGATAAATATTTATGAGTCTACAGGTGCGTTAAGAAAATATAGTTAATCTTAAGAAAGAAACTGGAATTCTAGTGCTTCTACGTACACATATATGTGCTGAATCAAACCAATCCCCGCCTCTTCTCACTGGTCTAGGGCCACTCCCAGGACAAAAGCGTCCATGAGCTCTCCCGTGGGGGGACTCCCAGAGTGACCCAACCAGGGTCTCGGTCTTCACTCTCCATCTGACATAATCATTTCCTACATGGTAGCCAGTGGAATCAACTCAGATCATTTCCTTGCTCAGGACTCGGCGATGGCCCGCATCTGCCCCTTAGAAATCTGATGGCACTTCCTGGCATGCCTCCTCTCCCTCCAGTCCAGCCTGACTGCTCTCAATTTTTCTTGCCTCATGTGGGTCCTCCCCACCGAAGGCTTTGCACTAGGTGCTCCTCCTCCCTCTCCTCGGATGCTCTACCCCCAGATCTTTCCTACATCTCTTCCCTCGTCCTCACGTGGTCTTTTCTCATCACCCAGTCCCTCAAAGAAGCTGCCTACCCAGCCTTAGCATTCTGGGCGTGGGTGAGAACTCAGGATGGGCAGGAGAACCTTGTGGCTTGTGCGCCATATTAAGTACCACCAGAGCCAAAAAAACAGCTCTGGTTCGGGTCAGACATTTCAATCACATCTTATTATACTCTATTTTTCTTGCGGTATGTGGGCTCATAAGCCACTGAAGATTCCCCGCTTACCTTGGTGCTTTAAAATACATGAATTTGTTTTTTTTTTAATCCTTTGAATGCAATCAACGATACGTCTTGGTGGTGGGCAAAGGGGCTCTGTAGCTACAGGAACTAGGACAACCCTATTGCTTCAATATTTCTGCCATTATTTAAATGTGTACTTGCAAAAAAGTCAACGGAATGTAACTGGTACATCAAAGGTGTGGCTTCATGGCTCTCACAGCTAAAAAATGCCAGGTTAAAACAAGTAGGTTCGAAGTGATTTAAAGAGAAGTCTTAGGTAAATAATGGTATAGGTAGTGAGCAGATAAGGCAAGAAGTGAGGTGCCAGGGACTACAGTTAGGGGAAGTCTGCTCTGCTGTAATCATAACACTATGGAATCTATAATCTATGGCATGGGATCCACTTTCCACCTGTGTAAACAGAGAAGAGAAAACTGCGTCCCAGATGGAGCAAGTATCATTCCAAGTCTAGGAAAAACCAAGAGGTACTCGTGGTCATAGAGCATAAACAGGCGAGCAGGGAGTCTAACACCATATTCCAAAGTGATGAATTGGCCAGCTGTCCGAAAGAAGGGAGCTAATTACACAGGCTCCGTCTCATCTCCTAGGAGATGAAAATTCTAAATGGCCCAGCTAATTAGAATAAAATAATAATACGGGATACGTAAGTTTTTAATAATGGTAACAGACAAGCTCAATAAATCAAAATGGCAGAACGATGGGCCAGCACATGGCAGGCACACACAGCTCAAATTTATCATTTCCATGGATAATACCAAGTTTCAAAAATGAAAACCTAACGGGAGGAACTTAAAGATCCTCTGGCATAATAAAAATAACTCAGTCATGGGAATGAACTGAGTCAGATGACCAGAAGCTCAGAATCACTGTGGGCTGAGCAACCTGATCCTACATCCCAATGAAGAAACAACTCTGCTTTTCTGCCATAGTTTCTCACAAAATTTACTAAAACCTTAGGAAGGCAACTCTTAGATGATATGACCATGTCCAAGGACATGCACACACGTGACACAGAAACCAAGAAACTTTAATGAATCTATGGTATTCACTCATTTATTCACTTATATGTGTTGTTTTTTGCAAATGCACTGGACTTTAAATGTGTTTTATTTTTTTATCTTGGAAGGGTTTTTTTTTAAAGACTTTATTTATTTATGGGGCACCTGGGTGGCTCAGTTGCTTAAGTGACTACCTTCGGCTCAGGTCATGATCCTGGAGTCCCTGGATCGAGCCCTGCATCGGGTTCCCTGCTTGGCAGGAAGCCTGCTTCTCCCTCTCTCACTCCCCCTGCTTGTGTTCCCTTTCTAGCTGTGTTTCTCTGTCAAATAAGTAAATAAAATCTTTTAAAAAAAAGATTTTATTTACTTATTTGACAGAGAGATCACAAGTAGGCAGAGAGAGAGGAGGAAGCAGGCTCCCCACTGAGCAGAGAGCCCGATGCAGGCCTCGATCCCAGGACCCTGAGATCATGATCTGAGCCCAAGGCAGAGGCTTTAATCCACTGAGCCACCCAGGCACTCTATCTTGGAAGGGTTTTGAGCAATTAAGATCATCTGACTTTCTTTCTTTCTCTGTTCTTTCTTTTTTTCAGAAATGTCAGTTCAAATAAATTACAAAAAGTGGTTATACTTAAAAACCTATGTTTAAATGCTGAGAAATTTTCCTTCGTTAACTCCACATCATTTTTTAAAAATCATAGAAATATTTAGAGATCTGTTGATGATGTGATGTTTACAAACATGGACTGCTAAAGAAATACAGAAGATGAATACATTGGGTATAAACAGAGGGTAATGCGGTTCCCATCTTTACACAAACGCCCGTTGGATGTTAAGACTCCATCATCCAAAATCACTGCTAATGAGTGAAGGCCAATTTGCTATGGTGTGCGGCACACTGTGACGTGCAGGTGTCCTGTCGCTGTGAGAAGGGCCCGGGTGTGTCCCTCCACACTGGAGAGCGCCGTGTATGGATCACATCAGGTGACCACAGGGCCTCCGGGTAATAAGTGATGTCAAAGTCCCCAGCCGTTTACGTCTTGCCAGATAAAAACACTTGGCTGGATCATGGTGCTCTTCTGGAATTAAGATATCTGAACTCTGGAAACACTGCCAACAATCAATAGGCAGGCTGGGGGCCTTTCAGGAAAAATGATCGTCTGCTGTACTTTCACTGTAGGCTTTCTTCCCTTTATTCCAGCGCAGTCCATTCAGACGGGGACTGAAAGAAAGAAGCAGGACAAGCCACGCTTGCTGGCAAATGAAGCTTCATCCTCCAACTAGGAACTCTGCTCCCAGGCTCAGAAATGACGCCAAAGAGGATTTAAGTTTGATCGCATTACTTGGGTCTTGGTATCTTCTTGTCCTTGATCATGGCCATCGCGATTGATTGGGAGGAAAGGAAGGGCACATCTCAACAAAGGCAACTCCAGTTAATGGAATGTTTTCATACTTTAGCAACCATTTTAATTATTCTAGAGATAATTCCATTTCAGTGGGGAAGATGCTTTGTGGAGATAGGAGAGCAGCCTGCTTTTTGTCTTGATATCTAATGACTAATTTCATGTTGAATTAGATGTGAAAATCATTAGGGTTGCGCATCATTGGACTGAAGGCCCAGGGAAGCCTCAGTGGACCTTATTTGCATGAAGAACACTCCTTTTTCTCCTCTATCAGGCCGATTCGCTGCCAGAAATGACAGATTCCTCTTGCGTTCAGCTATTTGGCTCCCAGGTTCTTTCCCTCCTTCCCAGGTTTTATTGCAATGACTCGTAGCACTCTCAAAAGAGTCCCATCAAAGGTTCAGCGTACTCTCCAAAGCCCCAATTTGAAAAGGAGTATTAATTAGCTTGAACCTAGGGCTATCCCAGTATTTCAAGCTTTTTCATTCAAATGGGTTGTTAAACCCATAAAATTCTAACCTTCCAAGAAATCAGCAGCTAATGAGGTGGCCCAGAAGGAGAGAAACTGATGAACCAAGACCACACGAGGCCACTGAACCCCCGTGGTCCCCCTTAGCCAATTACTTCCACCTACTGATTTAGCCTCGGAAGCCGGAAGCTGGGGTAGGGGGCGGGCGGGCTGGCACCATGCGGCCTCACCAGCTGGGGAAGACTTCACCTCTCATCGGGAGCCGGGGCTGTCACCAGCAGGCGGGGCACAAAGTCATAAGGAGCAGTGGGGGACAGTTTCTCAGGGAAAACAAGTTTCCCACTGCTGTTGTTCGAAGACTTTCCTGTAGGATTGAGATTCCTTGAAAACGTGTAGGTCCTCCAGGAGGGAGAATGGCAGGTTTGGAGAAGGGGTGAGGACCTCTGGGGAGAGAGCATGAGCTGGGTGCCATGTACTGTTCTGACCACGGAAACATCGAATCGCATACCTCTCACAACAAACCTGTGTTCTTGGGGGCTATGGACAGCCTCTGCTTCCAGGTAAGGAAACCAAGGCAGAGAGCGGCCCCATGGTTAGGGAAGCACGGCAAAAACTCGAACCTCTGAGTGTGCTCAGAGTCAGGGTGTTTTTCTGGTTCAGGTATTCAGAAGCTCTGGAAGGGAGGGAAATGAGAGAAAGAAAGGCTTGCCGAGCCCAAAGGGGAGAAGGCCTGTGCTGCAGAAAAGTCTGACTGAGCAAGGTTGTATAAAACAAGATTTAAGGAATCAGGTCACTGGGACCGGAATTCTATCTTCAAGACTGAGTAGGCCTGTGCTCGGAGCACACGAATCCGACCCATGGATTACGGCAAGATTAAATGAGAGACCAGTGCTTCTGCCACACAGGTGAGACGAGACGACGAGGATTAATACAACAGCAGCACTCGCTGGCTACGTTACGGAGCGAGCCCTCGAGCCTGGAGGACGTCAGATCTGCTCTAAGAATGCGTGTGTGAACAGACATGGTGAATAAGCAAAGCTGGGGGAGACTGGGTAGGTGAGCGGAGCTCCTGGAGCTGCCCCTGGAGTCACTGGCTTCCCAAGGACAGAGGTGACCTCCTGCAGAGGGCTGGATGGGTCAGGGTGTCCGGGGCACAGGTCCTGGTCCACCCCTTCATTCCCAGGAACTGCAGGTGCCCTGGGAAGTGCTCATTGAGGGGCCCGATTGTACTGCACTTGACTCAGATATTTCAGCCCTCAGGTTCTCTGCAGAAACTGGCTTTGACCTTTTTCTTTAATAGCACTGCTGTCAATACACCACAGTTAATGCTCCCAAGGAGGGGAAATGGAGCCGCTATGCGCACATGGTAATTACGACAGTGACCCCTGATGTTTGCTGGGCATCTGACGGCCCGGGGCTCAGGGTCCCGCCCCCCCCCCTCACTCCCACAGCTATCACAACAGGGATATCTTACTGTCTCATTTCAGACACAAGGAAACCAAACTTCCTGGAGCAGCTGCGAAAACCATGCTCCCAGAATGCAAAACCCCAGTCTGCCTGCACGCCACAGCCGGCTCCCCAAATTTTCAGGTTTCTGGGTGGGGACTTGAATCAATGGAAAATTGTCTTTCTGAACAATAAGTCGTCATGAAGTGCTTCCCAGTGCACAGGCCCCAAGAGCAGAAGAGAGCAGGGAGGCGCGGGGACCAGGACGGGGGGAGGGAGATACCTGATAGCCTTCTGGTCGAGATCAAAACCAAAGGAAAGAGGAAGGAGGGAGTAACAAAGATGTGGAGGGACGAGATTAAAACCAAAGCAGGTCTCCCAGCACGAAACCAACATCTGGCAGCCACGGAGCCGGTCCCCCCCCCCCCCCCACCGGGCACAGCCTGTCATCACTGCACCCATGTGTCCCCGGACACCCTCATCCGGGTCTTCCTGTCTCTCCCAGGTGAGGAGCCACCTGCACGCAGAGACGTGGGCGCAGCGCCCGGTGAGAGCAGATGCTTCATCAGTGCGAGAGGGATTGAAGAATTCGATAAATAAACAAATTGTCGTCTCTAAAGGCAACTGTCACAATCTCTTGAAAAACAACTGTGGAGACAGGGGACCACACGACAGGCCACATTCCCCAAGCTCGTGGGCCACGATGGGAGTGGGAATGCTTAGCAAATATGCCATTTCCACTGCACATTCTAGAGACATCGTTCCCTTGGACAGCAGTGGGAAAAAGTCTGGGTGGGAGGGAAAACCCGTGGTGCCTGGAAGCTTCCGGAAGGGAGTGCCTACTGTGCACCGGCCCCCGACCGGCCTCCTCGGGCTCTCTGTGACTTTGTGGCTGCAGATAAGAGCTGTCCCCCAACCTCTGTCCTGGGCGTACCCTCTTGCTGCAAGACGAGTCTTCAGGAACAGGCTGAAGGTGACGTGTCCCTCGTATGGAGGCGGTCATGGTTTGAGTGAACAAACCAGAAGCCCTCTGCACAGGAAACGAGCATTTACACTGCAAGCCAAGACCCCACGGGGTGTAGATCAGCCAGGGAAGCCCCAAGCCAGCCAGTTCCAACGGATTCTTTCTCAAAACCCCCAGCTCCTTAAAACCCCGCTAAGAAGGCCCGAGAGAGAAAGAGTAGTGCGGGGCCCCTTTAGCTGCTTTGAGCCCAGACACCCCCAGACGCAAGGCTAGCTCCTGCAGATCCAGACTGGGGACCCCCAGGAGGGTGAAGTCAGAAACACAGGGTGGCCAAGACAGAGATTCCAGATGGGGTGGAAATGCTACACGCTTCATGCACCTGTCTTCCAGGCCTCCCTGTGGACTCAGCACACCCTCTGAACCCTGTGACCCTCACCACCTTCTCCTCTGCATTCTAGCAACACTTCCTAAATGCCCGAAGAGTTCACACGAGGAAGAGAGTTCTGGGATCACACGGGGTAACACAACGCCAGGCAGCTTTCCTTAGAGCTGGCCTTCCAAGGGCTTTTAATACTTGAATATATCACAGGGGTCTCCAAGAGGATCACAAGCATAGAGACATTTTCTCAAGCTTATTTGGCCCTGTGACCCTTCATCCCTGCCCCCACTGATTTGTTTTTTCCCTGAGCATCTCTAAGGACCCCGGTTCCAAGGAACCCCCATAGGGAAACGCTGTCCTCTAGTTGTTTCCCTCCTTTCTTCATTCCAAAAACACTCCTTGGGCATCCACGGTGTGCCAGGCATTGGGCAATGTGCCCTCCCCGTGTAACCTCGGGTACTTTGCTGAAATCACTTGTGGCCTGTTCTCACATGTAACGCCCCAGCACATTGTCCTCTGACGCTGTGGAGAACATGCCGGTGGCCAGACAGGTCCTGGGGACCTACGAACACAAGAGCATATGAACCGCAGCCTGGCACGGGGTCCCAAGCATTTAGGAGGGAAGATGGTCTTCCTGGCCATGGAATCAAGACAGAAGATTTTAATGGGGATTCCACATGAGGGGAGAGCACAGTTCTGAAGACACATGGCACACAAATAAAACACTCAACCGTCCAGCCTGCAGAACAAGGGCTCTTCGATCGCCAGGCCCCTCACAGTAACATGACAAAGAAAGGCACGGGCCCATCATTAAAGAACATGTAGCAGAAATGGACTACCAGCTGGCAGAGGATGGTGGAGGTCAGGCAGAGCTGGAGAAGCCAGAGGCATGAGTCAGGTTCTCAGAGGAACAACAGTGGATACGAACGCACATCCTGTCCCAGACCCAAACCCCTGTCAGGGGGCTCACACAGCCCAGAGTCACAGACTGAGCAACTGGGTCAGCAGCCCCTCCCCACACAGGCGGGTCGGCTTTGGGCTGGCCACGGCCCTCAGCCCAGGTGAAGCTTCTGCTGAACCTGTGTCCACAGATGGGCCAGACCCCGGCCAAAACCCTGGGAGGGGGCTGGGGGGGTGGACAGCTTGAAGGAAAGCAGCAAACTGTGCTGGGCCTGGCAGCGTGTGTCCAGTGACCCGTGCATCCCTGCATTTATCAAATACTGAGCACCTGTAGACAAGAGCAGGAGCACAGAGAGAGGCAGTCCCTGCCCGCATGGTGCTCACGGACCGGGTGAGCGATCATCACGCAAACGATGGTACCATCGTGACCGTGACACGGACAGCAAAATGCCTGGGGGGAGGAAGGCAGAGAAATGTCCCTGGGGAGCTGAAGCCTGAAGATGGGATCAGAATTCCAGCTGAGGGAATAGCAAGTACAAAGTCCTAGGAGGGAGGGAGGGAGTCTGGGCAACACAGGGGGCCAGATGAGGCTGGCGTGGAGAGGCAGGGTGGCATGGTGTGAGACGAGGCTGGAGGGGTAGAGTGGCACCCCTGGGAGGCCCCATGAAGGGCTCTACCTCTGTCCCTTTAAGCACGAGGTTGTCCCAGGATCAGGTGCATTCTGACACCCCCATCACGTGCAAACTGACCGGCGGGGTGAGAGGGGCCTGGAGGGCAGGCGATAGCAGGGTAAGCTGGAGAGAAGCTCAGAAGGCAAAATCTGCAGAGCCCAGGGAAGGATGGCATGAGGAGGGCAGGGGGGGGGGGCGGGTTAACAGCCTGGGCAGATTTCACCTCCCCTGCAAGTGAAGGTCCTCTGGAACTGGGTGTTGCATTTCCTCCCACAGAAAGGGAGCACGTGGAGCAGAGAGAAGGGTCGTTTCTGCAACACAGGAAGGGTCTTGGCTCAGCTGGCCTCAGGCTGAGTCCCCTCTTCCTCCATCAGTTCATTAACCAACCAGTGGCTCCCTGTGGGACACCTGGTGGAGAGAGCGCGGGACCCGGAGACCCGGCCCCCCCGCATCCTCCACAGCAGCGGTAACCTGGAAATGCAGTTTCCCCCCGAGTTCTGTGCTGGATGGTTGGCATGGAGATGAGTACCACTCACTCATCAGCTGGACTGGGGGGCCCAGCGGGAGGTCCCTGCAAGTGCTTAGGAACTCATGAACCAAGCTCCACATGTTGGGGGTGGTTTTGAAGACTCTGAGCCTGAAGCCCCACCCGAGCCCCACCGGCTCGGCTGTTCCCCGCTGTCACCCGGTGCAGCCATCCTTTTCTGGGACAGGAAGAGGCCACTTGGCAGTCAGCGTGAAGTGCACAGAGACAAGAGTGCTCAGCTTTGACTGCTCTTCTCTTTCAGCGATCAAAGGCAGGGCCCTCCCTGCAGATTTTAAACCTCTGCAAGTTACACTCACCCCGGCTAGAGAGCCCATCAGAGGGCGAGGACGTGCCAAGGCTCGCCGGGAGTGGGTTCCTCCCTCCCTTTTAGCCTGTAGCCTCATCCAGAAGAACCACCGTTCTGGGGGTACACCGGTGCTGCTGCAACCAGCAGCTGGAATTTAAGTACACTCTGAAGTCAGTGAGCACCTGCTGATCCCACTTCTCCTTTCAGAGAGTTCATTTAGGGCCCCAAGATGTAGCCTAATGTTCTGGTGAAGAAGACAGGCTCTGGGGTGCTTGCCAGGGCTCAAACGCCTTTCCTTTCAATCTCTAAGCCTCAATTTACTGTAAAATAGTACCAAAGCCTCAGAGAGTTGGGGGGATTAAATAGGACAGTGTGCAGAACACTGACATTCACTGACATGTGTGTGCGTGTGTGCACGTGTGTGCATGTGTGTGCGTACGTGTGTGTGTTGCGTGTTGGCAAGCAGTCATTTGTTCATTCACTCAATACCACCCACGTGCCACGTGCATCAAACAAAAAGATGCGGGAAGGCATTGTCCTTGGAGAACCCACAGGGTCAGGGCAGAGGCCGACAAGCTGACCGGGTGGTGAGGTAACAGGTCCTCTGTGGGGGCTGTCGGGATGACAGCGGAAGGCAGCTAATCCAACCCTGGGCAGAGGGGGCACTGGCACAGTGGGGCTGCAGGGAGGGATTTCTTGGAAGGGAGGTACCAAGTATAAGCTAGAAGTGGAGCCAGAGAGGAGGCTCTTGTTCCAGGCCAACAAGGGAACAGAAAGGAGGGCGCCTGATGTGTTGAAGGAAGCAGACAGCGCATGAGCAGGGCATAGAGTACGGCTGCTGGAGGGGCCTGGATCCCCACCAACGAAGCCCCTCTAGGGCAGGCGACACCAGAGATGATCTCTAAATAAAGTATAAACTACAGATGTGCGATTTAACATCTACCTAGTGATAATTCTGTCCCCCGAATTCCTTCCTCACTCTGGGTCTAGACTTTTACAAACTGTTCTGCCAACTCTGAGCATCTAGATTCCGGAAGCCACATGGGTCCTGTCTTCCCCGACACGGCGACGACAGAGGGGAGGAGGATACCCAGTGCTAGACGCAGCGGAGGGATGAGAGGGGGCAGAGGGGTGTCCTGAAAGATGAATTGGCAACACGCTCTGAAGATCAAGGTTGGGGAAGAGGGCTGCAGAGCCAGGGCACAAAGAAAAAGCTATCTGGTGGCACGGCTAAGATGCAAAAATGTGTCTTGGGTTTGCAGACTCCCAACCGGAAAGACACGAGACTTTAATAAACCTAAGCATTTGTTGCCTGCTGCCTGCTTTGTTGACCAGTTCCGTGACAGTCACGACAAGAAGGGCATTCCTGGGCTGTGCAAGAAGTAATCGCTTCTTTCTAGTCACAGAGTACCACAGGGGGCTTTCCATCTCTCTTCTTCTCATATGAGTTGCAGACCCAATGATGACCAACTTTGTTGGAAAGAGACCTGCAAAGCCCACATATTTGAAGAAAGCGCCCGGAAAAGTTAGCCACAGGCCTGAAGTCCTCTGTCACCGGAGCCTGGTTCCCTCGTCTATAAACAAGAACAAGTAATAATACCAAACAGGCGCCACATGTTAAAGCCAAGGGGAATTAAGCGAGAAGGCCAAGGTTGCAAGATTAGGAAGAGGCTGAGCTGGGTCGGAACAGCCCCACTGCTCTCCCAGGAATGGGGAGACTCAGGCCCAGCAGGGAGGAGGACGGAGCAGCTCTTCTCAGGGGCCTTCCCTATCTGTAGAGAATGGCAGGGGACACAGACTGATGGCCAAGGGAGAAACCCACTGGCAAACTCAAATGGAACAGATTAGAAATTGCAATGCATGTATTTTTAGATCAATGTTAATTCCTCCATATCCAATATCGCTCGGCTCATCGGTACCCATAACTATATAGCAACACACTACCTGGAGACCATGGGGGCCCTCAAGGCTGCAAATTGGAGAAAGTTTGGGAGCACTGGGTGACAGCGAATGGTGCTTTGGGTGGAAAAACATGGTCTCTGGTGCATACCGGCCAGCTCAGCCATGGTGCATCCAACACACACACACACACACACACAGTGCCATGGCTTCAATCTGCCTATTGTGTGCCCCAGCCCTTCCCCCCAGGGCTACAACACAACACAACTCCAGAACATAAGCTTCCTGGACACTCCAAGGTGTCCCTGGAGCCCAGCAGGACCTCAGGACATGCTGAACAAATGGGTTAACGAGGAACTCAATCATCACTCAAGAATTCTGAAGATGAGACCTCCCTCAGCCTCTGTCCCAAGACGTGGGCTCCCCCCTGCCTGGCTGGTGCATGTCCAGCACCTCCCCTGCTGCCTGGCACTGCTGTCCCTTCCACGTGGGGCTGCCTTTGCCGGCTTGCTGTCCCCACACTGGACGGTGAGTGCTCTGAGGGCACAATTGTATCTTTTCATCTTTGCATCCCCAGAGATGAAAGACAAGAGATTCCTGGTGCAGCTCTTGTAATCAGCCTGGGACAAAGAAAGACCCAGAAAGGCCGTCCCTGCTCTGGTCCAGGGTGTCCATGCAAGGCCCATCTGCTGCAGATCTGGTTACTGGGACAACCTGTGTGGCCGCCTGTGCTATTAGGGGGACAGTAAGCACCGCCCTCTGCCTGGCTGCTTGAGTGGGGGTGGGGGCTCTTCTATTAAGCACATATTCCTGGGGGATCCAAGCCAAGGCAAACCCCAAGGACACAAAGTGGGTGGTCTTCTTCTACCCGTGCATTCTGGCACTTAGAGAGATAACAGACTTTGCAGACTTTCCGTGGACAGTTGCAGATTTCCACTCTGGTAGAAATGATCACGGAACATGGGTTCAGACATAACATTAGATTATTAATTGGTCCCTTCCGGGAATTCGCACCAGTCCTTCCAATCCCTCCCTGACCAACAAGCACTATTAGGAGACCGTCTTCTGCGGGCGGGGCTTTCATTGTCACGGCCCACAGTCACGTAGGAGAGCTATGACAACTGCACGCTTGTGGAAATGAAGCGTGGCGGAGCTAATGGTCCCGGCTCGAGTGAAGAGGGGAGCGTGTGCCGGAGCACAGGGACTGCGCCGAGCTCCTCCGCGTGGCTCTCAAGCAGCTCCGGAGGAAGTGCTCCTCATCGCACAAAAGCTCGGTGGACAGACTCTCATTCAGTTTCCCAACTGGCCGCTGGCAGCCGGGCACCGCTCACAGGCATGCCCAGACCCTGCCAAGAGGTGACTGTACCCCCTCCTCCTGCCCCAGCCTTGCTCCTGCCCACGTAAAAAACCCAGCAGGTTCTTCGGGGGACCCAAGGGGGGGTCCTGGGACTTCAGGAGCCCAGAAGAGACCTCTCAGTGGGGAGGAGGCTGGGGCAGATACCCCGCCTTCACTAAGCCTGGAAATAACCCAACGTAGGGGCTGGGTGTGGGGGAGGACGCTTCTCATTCTCATTCTGGATCACTCCATTTTCCTCAGAAAAGATGCATTTGGTTTCTTTGAAAAATGACTGGGAAAGCCTGGCCACTTTTTCAAGGGGCACTTTGTTATTAAGACGAAGTTCATACTTGTTTCCAGAGGTACACATCTTGCATGGAAGGACAGAGCAGTTCAAAGGAAATGCATCTCTGGATGTGGCTTTTGAAGAATACCCTCATCAGGCTAAGGAAGCCCTCCTTCCCAAGTCCTCTCCTGCTACAACGCACCGCCACGTGGCAGCCGGAAGGAGTCCGAGGGCTCCATGAGAGGTCTAGAGCCTTCCTTCCACAGACACGTCTGCTTACTATGTCTCAGGTGCCGTGTTAACCACTGGGGGTCTCTGCTGGGGAGACGGGTCCGCTGCCGTGCGCTGAGTGGTAGCTACTCTGCTTTTGTTTTAAGCACCAGGTCATTTCCTTCTCAGGGCTAACGCGAAGCATCGGAACAGAGAAGACAAACCACGCAGAGCAAACGTGGTTGTGCGTCAAGCCCCGAGCACCCCGTCCCGAATGCCCCCCTTCACCACGGCTCTGGACGCCCACATCTGAGGCACCTCTACCTTTCAGCTGCTGGAAGCAGGAGGCGCTGCTGTCCGGCTCCAGGGGGTGCCTTAGGACCCCGTTGCTGGGCTTGGGTCTCTCGTACTCTCTTTCGGGGAGCATGGCCTGCTCGCTGTCCATGGCAGGGTCTGAGTGCGGGGGCAGAGACTGTGGAAACCCGAACATCAAGAGGGAAGAGAAGAAGAGTGAGGCACCGCAGAGCAGAAAGCCACTCCACCAGGCTCCGATCCAGCGGGGGTCATCCGGAGTGATGTCCAGGTGACCTGCAGTGGGAGAGAGCACAGTGAGCAGGAGGGGACACAGCTGGGCTGGGAAGGGCTGAGGGTCTGAGGCAGGTGCACGGAGAGGAGAGGGCTCTGGGAACGGCCTCGGAGGTGTGGGGCGGCGAAGGGGGGCAGGGATGGATACTCCGCAAGACAGTCTTTTGTTCCGCATCAGTGCTTCTGTTTCTCCCCAAGCTGAAGGCTGAAGGCTGATCGCTCCCTCTCCTTAATTTCCTTGTCTGCCCTGTGTTTGCATCAGTCTCAACAAGAACAGCGAGACGCCAGACACCCTTGGATTAAGGCTGGAGCTGATGGATTCCGTGGGCTGCCTGGGTGTTCCGACGACGTACAAGGGTTTTGTTTTTATTTTTTTTACTCCAAAAGCAGCTACTCGGAGATCCTATTCAACGCCCCACTCCCAGTCTCAAGTCAGGTTCGCAGATAGGAGGGGATGGCAGAGGACGAAGTCAAGAGCCAGGATACCCGCAGTGACATCCTGCCACTTCTCACTGCGGGGGCCCAGCCTCGTGACCCGAACTCTGTGCCTTGCTGACCGACTTACAGGACCATGACGACGGGGACAGTTACCTTACGGAGTCTGGGGGGAGAGCAAATGAGCCACACTACATATAAAGTGCTCAGGATAATCCCTGGCATGTGTCTGAGCATTTGAACACTGTCAGCTTCCTATTCATGACTAAGGTCCTGTTTCCAAGCTAGTGGGCAGGTTAATTCGAGCCTCGGTGGTAGCCTGTGGTCTGGGACACTCCTTTATTAGAAAGCTTTGCAGCCACCTGAACGCTTAAAGGCGGCATGTGGTTTGGCTGGCTTGTGCTAATATTTCTTGGATTTGTCAGCTCAAGTCATGAACACATAAGCTTTTTTTTTTTTCCTTTCTCTACAACTTTCTTGCATAGAGCACTCTCAGATGGGCTGCTCAGAAATATCTCTTTGATGATAATCCCATGCCTCTGGAGGACAAAAGGACATTCTTGGACCTGGGGGCAGGGCACATGAGCTAAGAGCTAACAGGACTACAGGCCTGGACCAGATGGATGGACAGGCTTGGGGAGAGAAATGACCACAGACACCCGAAGAGCACTTCACCATTTGTAAAACGTCTCCCTGAAGACTCTTCAGCTACCACTCACGAAAAGCCCAGTCATCACTTCTTACTCTGCACTGGGCATTATGCAGAGTGTATTCTCAACTGTTCTTATCAAACCTCCCCACAACCTTACAAGGTAGAGTCATTCATTATCCCGATCTTATATAAATAGAAAAATCGAGGCTTAGAAAGTGTAGGTCCTGGGGCACCTGGGTGGCTCAGTTGGTTAAGCGCTTGCCTTCGGCTCAGATCATGATCCCAGGGTCCTGGGACGGAGTTCCGCATCGGGCTCCTTGCTCAGCAGGGAGTCTGCTTCTCTCTCTCCCTCTGCTGCTCCCCCGGCTTGTGCTTTCTAATAAATAAATAAAATCTTAAAAAAAAAAAACAATCCAGTGTAGGTATCTTGCCCAAGTCCACAGAGTTTAAGACTGGAAGACGGGCATTCAGATGTCAAGGGTCAGGTGCCTAATCACCTCGCTACACTGCCCTTCTGGACCGTCCAGACCTTGATCTGGGCTCACTGGATGGGTGATTAATTCCTGTGCTTTGTGCAATGGGCCGAAGTCTGCCAACTGGGGACCCTCGGCGGTCTCTCTCCTGGAGGCATTGGCACCCAGCTAGCAGCCATATCTAGGGCACTACAGTGAACCAGATGCCTCTGCGTAGCTGCACGTCAGAGAAAGAGTATAAGCTTTGGCAGGCAGAAGGCTGAATCCCGGCTCTGTTCCTTACTAGCAAGTAATGCTGGGCAAGCTACTTACCCTCTCGGAGCCTTACTTTGATCACCTGCAAAATAAAGGTGACACCCACCGAGACTGCGTGCAAGGATGAGAGGTAATGAGCAAGAATCATTTGACACATAGGCTCTTTGTATATGGTAACTCTTGGATCTACTTGTAGGTCTATATTTACGTGAACGGAACTTTAAGATATAGGGTTTTTTGGTGTTTTGTTTTGTTTTCTTTTAGTATGGGAAGACTTGAAAAAAGCATGAGAAAACCCAAGGTGATCTTCAAAGCATCTTTATGTGAATAGGAGAAAAGGAAGTCAGATGGCCTCCGGCAGCTGAGCAGGAATGTTTTCTCTAGTCACTGACTGTTTCTTCACCTGCTGCCAAACAATGAATGAAAACAAAAGATGTAAACCAGAGCTGTGGCATCTCCCTCCATTGTCAGTGGGCTCCATAAAGAGGAAATTGAAAGCTGGCAGATGTGAGCCAGTAGAGAGAGAGAGAAATCCTGGCAGTTGTTTGTGGGAACGAAATCAGTAGCATGTAGAGAGTCATATTTTAGTTGGGAAGTTAGTGACTCTCTTCTATGTGTGAGGAAACATCCCAGGGAGAGGGCTGCAGTGGGGAGGTGGATGTTTATGGGAACATGTCAAGTTTCCCCATAGGTATGTGCCTATCCGTGGAAAGCCAACGTTTGCTCATAATTTATAAAACCGGGAAGAGCACATGACCTGCGTCAGACCAAAGCGAAGAGCGGGAGAGGCGTCTGCAGCAAGGTGTGGTAGGGGTGGGGAGAGGGCGGCAGGATTTTGTCAATCTAGGAAAATTACAGTTGACCATTTTAGTTTTAGGAAGTACTGATCTTTCTTTTTTTTTCTCCCACTCTCCACTGCAAACATCCAGAGCACCGTGGCTGGGAGAGAAATAATGTTCGGAGGAGAAACCACTCAGCTTTGGGGCACGCTGCCCTCCGGTCGGGGTTGGCTTATGGGGTGTTTTAGTCTTGAGTTTATACTTCCAGGAAGATGGCTAATGCTTAACCCCAGGCTGAGGACAGCCTTTTCTGTGGTACCACCACAGAAGTGACGGTGAAAATCCCTCCCCCCTTGCCTAGCGAGTGTCACCGGTCAGCAGGCACGTTCTCCTGGCGTTGAGGGACAGCTCCCTATGTCAGCAAAGAATGGTGCAGCAGACGTCACTGATGCCTTCGTGCGGATCTCCTCTTCAGAGGACAAGGACCACCACTCCCTCACCGTGACTGTAGGTGTAGCCACATGCCAGAGTTGTGCCACTGAACTGTGTATGTGTGGGGGGTATGTGTCACTTCTGCATAGAGCCACATAGGAGCTGGTGCCTGACCTGCCTTGTGGGAGCAGGTGAAATCCTCCCGTGATGGTCCCTGAGGGGTTATGATGAACAAGATGTCGCTGCTGACCTGAGCTGTGTACACAGTAGTGTTCTCAGTGACTAAGGTTCTCATGGTGTTTGTTACCGCAGCAGAACCAAGCCTATCCTGACCACTGCCAAAGGCTTAGGAAGTAAGTCATGCTCTTTAAGAACAGCGATCCCGGGCAGGCTCGGAATCATGAACATGTTGCTTCAGATGCACATGGGGAACAGGGTGGAAACCTCTTTACTTTTCTTCTGATGTGGCTTTAGGTAGTATCTTGAGCTTAAAAAAATAACAGCAGTTTCAGCTTTTTTGTGAAGACTGTGGTCAGTACGATGTCCAGAACAAAACCGAGAAGCACCACGTGTCGCATTTAGGCAGAGGTTCCTAACTGTCCGTCAAACTGCAACCACGAAGGACAAAAACACATTGAAAAGAACGGGGTGGGGACAGGATCCCAGGCTGAGGGAGCCGCGCTTGCAATGGCATGGCACCCCTCAGGCAGGGGGCCCTGAGGGGCTGGTGGAGCTCCATCCAGGCGCTCACCGCCCCTCGGTCACTCCAGGCACGGGGGCAGTGGAGCAGAGCGTCACCGTGCTGGAGCTGTCCGGCCGCCGTGAGACGGGCACAGTCTGCACCTGCCTCTGTTCCCGGGCTGCGCACAGGCCCGAAGGAGTTCTGCTTTATAAGATCCACTTTTCTAGCCCTGCCATGTCTCAGAATCCAACATCCAGAGGGTTTTTGTGGTTTTGTGGGGCAAGCTTTTGGCAGGGTTTGCTTCCTCTGTTTAAGGTCACGTCAACACAGGGGGCTGAGATTTTTCTCCCATTTCTGACGACTGCTTTCATCACAGGGAAGAAAGAAAAGTCACTGGGCACAAAGTGAAACCAGCTTAAAACTACCTAGGCAACCAGCCGACCCCAGGACACCCAGGACTGTGAGGAGGAGCCGATCAGAGCACTCTGGGGACGCTTCCGTGGGACTCACAGCCAACAGACACGTGCACAGTACCGGGGGCTCTCTGTGCAGCTTTAATACTATTTTTTTTTTCAGTCCATTTACCTATTTGTCTAACGTATTTTGAGAAACTTTTGTTCTGGGACTCAAACATTCCAAGAGTATCATTAAGTTACAGACCAAATTAGAAACTGGAGACAGGGAAGGGCTGAGGGTATAGGGTATAACCGACCGCCCCCCACCCGCGCCCCGTGTCCTCCGCTGTGGTCAGGGTGCAAGTCGCGGGGCACATTCCCTCCCCCATCTGCCCCATGACAAGGGCTCTGCCTTGCCCACCTCCTCTCCGGTTCGATCGCTGTTCTCCCCAGTCCCCTCCCTGGCTCTCCTCTGTGTGCCTGGCCCTTTTCATTCATGCACCAGGACATGCTCTCATAGGTCGGACAGCCCTAAAGAGGGGCTCTACCTTCACCGGTGAAGAAAACATATGGGAAGGTCACCCCTGGAGAATTGAGAAGTCCCTTTGCAGAGTATGGCTCTAACCTATTCCAGAACAAGTCTTAGTCAAAATTGCTGGCAACTATAAAATTCTGTGTCCGGCTCTCTGGGCGAATAGATTATATCCTTCTGCCCTGTGCTGGTAAAGAGCAGCACCAGCCCTCCCAGTGCCTTCGGCAAGGAAGCAAACAAAAGCCAGCGACTCACGGAGCATCTTTCCCTTTCTTAGAGACACACTGGATGGGCCTTCTGCTATTAGCATGGGGGAGGGGGTGGGGGGACGCGCCATCAGCAAGATACCCAACTGGACCAGGAATGCACCCACCTGCCTTCTGCTTCAAACTGCCGGTGAGCCTACAACCACGGATAATGTTCCTTCACACGGGGCCCCGATGGATGAGTGAAGATGCAGACCGGACAGAACCGCGGGCAGGACTCCAGGGGGAGGGAACAGCCCGATGCAAAGGAAAAGCACAGCGAGGGGACCACGAAAGAACCGGCTAAGCCCCCACAGCCCCTCGTCCACCCCCTGGTCATTTCAGGCACAGAGAAAAGGTGCTATCTCATTCCCAGGAGGGAGCATGGGGGAGGGAATGGGAAGTGGAAATGCCCACACACTTGCTCAGGAGACCTGTGTCCCTTGGACTGGGTGCATCCGTCCTTCTCTAGGCCTGCTTCCTCGTCTGTACAATGAAAGGGTCAGAAGAGAATGATCTGAGGTTCTTGGCTCACAGGTTCTGGTAACCCACAGGCTTGATCTAAGGGGGCCACTGCTGATAGCTGAGGGGCAGGATATGCTGCCTGGCCACCTGGCCTCTTCTTCCAGGCAGCCTTCCTCATTGCACGGGTAGTGCGCACCCTGCCCTCACCTGCTTTTGCGATTCCTGTCTTGTGCTGCCTTTGACACAGTGGGGGAAGCTGGCTTCTTTTGTCCATGCAAACAAGATGTCAGCCGACCCCCACTGCGTGGTACTTCTCGGAGCAGGCCACCCCCTATCCCCCTCGCTAGGAGTAGGGTTCAAAGGATCAACCGACCGCTGCAAGAGAGCAGCGTCCAATCGCCCCTTGAACACGACCAGCACTTTAAAACAGTAAGTAAGCAGAGCCGCATTTGATTCGTTTCTCCACCCCCCACTTGCAAATTTGTAACATCATTAGCTACAAGTAAATATATCAGTGGGATTAATGGAGTGAATCACGGAGCGACTTGATTGGATTTAAAACCACATTATTTCTTTGGGGTGAATTAGTAAATTTAGCACTGTCATGAGATGATGGATCGAGAAGCCAAGGCCTGAGTGCTTATTGATCCTGAAAAAAGATTGGTATGAGGAGAAGCCGGGATGGCTTCCTGTACTCCGTTCTCAGAGAGAAAGGAAACGTGGCTCATGCTCCCTGAACTGCACGAAACCAGAACGTTCTTCCTGGGGCTCATGGTTGACTTGGGACCACGTGCGGGAGGCAGGGTCCCACGTGGCCTCCGGGGATCCCACACCCTGGTATTCTGTCTGGGGCTCATGGTTGATTTGGGACCACGTGCGGGAGGCAGGGTGTCATGTGGCCTCCGGAGATCCCACACCCTGGTATTCTGTCTGGGGCTCATGGTTGACTTGGGACCACGTGCGGGAGGCAGGGTCCCACGTGGCCTCCGGGGATCCCACACCCTGGTATTCACGTCCGGAGACTGGAACAGATGGCTTGCTTTGGACCCCCAGGCCACTGTGAAAGCAACAACATGTCACTTCTGAGCTGAGGTTATAAACAGACCACAGCTCTTGTCTTGGGCACTCTCTCTCATCCTCTCCTGGGTTGTTTGCTCCGGGGGGGCCCTGGTGAGGGAGCCCGGGTCGGGAGGCCCAGGGATGTGAGGCTGAAAGAGGGTCCTCCGAGGGCTGCTGACAGCCTCGGACATGAGCTCAGAGGCCGAATCTCCCGCAGCTGAGGTCTGACCTGAGTGGAGACCAAGCCAACACGCCGACTACAACCTCGCGAGGGGCCCTGACCCAGAACGAGCCGGCGAGTTTGCTCCTGGACAGCAAATCCACACAAACACCCTGTGATATAATAAACACCCCAGGGCTGCTTTCAGTCCCAAGTCTGCGGCAATTTGTTGCACAGCAACAGAAGATTGAGAGACAAAGTGACTTTTGCTCTGGTCGCTGAAACACGAAGAGAAGCTTCGAGAGCCAGGGTCTAACTCGCCACGGCCTGGTGTCCTGCCTGGGCAACCGTGCGGGCTGGGGTTAGACGAAGCTCGCGTGAGCCGCGTCCTCGGGTGACCACAGGAAGCCTGTGTCACCCTCCCGGGCCCTCCCAGCCTGCGCCGGACACGTGGCGGGCCCAAGAAGTGAACTTTGCTCGTATAAAATCACTTAAGATCTGGGGACGGTGTGTGACCGCAGCATAACCTAGCCTACGTTCACTAGCCCACTGCTGGATCGAAGTGTGCCTGGGGGTTGGGGGCCCCCGAGCCATCTAGAAACACACTTGCTCTTCCTGCTAGGAACCAAGAAGTGTTGCTTGGGATGGGCTGGAGGCACGGGCCGTGTCTTTAAGCACCACAACACTGACCTGCAGAAGGGGTTTCGAACATCCAGTCCCATCGACCCCATTTGCACACCTGCATTTTCAGAGCACACCTAGAAAGTGGGGTTCTCCCACAGGTTCATGGGCTGATAGTCAATGCCAGGCGATCCACGTTCATGCTCGCATTTAATTCTTAGAGTAGCCCCTGAGGCAGACAGAATCACTGTTACCCTGATTTACCCAGAACACCTAGAAAGACCTAGACTGGAGAAGTGAGATCAACTATGGGGATTATTCAGACTCCGGGTAGACACTGAAGGAACACCACTGGATCCCAGGCCATCTGAGCCAACACTCATGCTCTTCCCGTTGATCTCTGGTGGGCCAGCAGACCGAGGCCCACGCACTGAGGCTGCCCCTTCATGGGGGGCGGGTTAGAACCCCTTATGATGGAGGACATGCTCAGGGACGGTGGTAGGAAGCCGAGATATATTCCTTACTTGTGTCAATGAAGACTGCATCCACGTAGATTTTGGTACAGAAAGAGCCCAGGATAAATCCACAGGCTGGTCCAAATACCAGCATGGTGAAAAGGATTCCTGAAAGAAGATAAAACAGACATTAGATTAAAAATAAAAAAGGCAGAAGCCATTCAATGAGCAAAAAAAAGTCCAAGATCAAAACTATCATTTCACATTGATTAGATGAGACCCTGGATTATACAGATGACATTATAGGAATTAGTGAAAAAGTCCTTGCAGGGGGGGAAGTGCATACTGACGCACTGTTATGCAGAAATCGTATAGTTTTTGGTAGGTTGCTCCGAAGTATTTCTGGGCCCTGAGTGCACTTACTTTTAAAGCATTTCGTCCCACACCACATTAGACATATTAAAATACACCCTCGTCTGTCATTAAATGGTTTCTGTCATAAACATTTTTGTAACGATTTTTATAACTTTGCTTTCACATTTATTTGGCTTTATGTAATTTATTTAATTCATGGTCGGCTAAGATTTCTCAGCACTCATTGTACAAATTCAGGAATTGTTGTGAAGGGAGAAAAGTCAAAGGCACAAATTAATTTCAAATGTAATGAAATGTTTACGAGCATTAAATTTAACAAAAAAATGGAGCTGACATAATGTTATGCTTTGAGAACATTTAATTAGATGTTTTATTAATTTGAATTTTGCAGAGCTTCCCCCCCCCCCATATTTTGGAGTTACTATCTATTGTTTTAATAGTTGTTCAAGACTCAACATTTTCCATCGGACTTGAGAAGATGGTCCTAGGCACGAACTTAGGTATCTGATGGATATGATACCCGAGATTTTGCACAAATGCTTTTATTCATTCTGGGAAAAGTCCTGAGCCCAAACTAAAATCCATAGGTTATATCTATTTAACTAAATTTCAGTTTGGTAGAACATTCCTTGAGCAATGACAGTTCTCAAGGCCCTGGGAATAAAAATAGGAGTGAATAAGGGCCCTTTCTACAAGAGGCTGGCTGCCTGTGGGGACAAGCAGTAGGCGACTTGATTGAACCCAAGCAGACAGCCTAGAAGAGGAGTGCTAACGGGTCCCTGAGGGCACATGAGGAGTAAGGCCGGAGATGAATTCCAACAAAGGGAATCTGGGCGCAGTGGAGGGTACTTCTGGTCTGCTCACAGGTGTAGATTAACTCATTCTGATTTCCCTCCGCAATGTCATCGTGGAACCACTCAAATATTCATTCAATCAATACTTGCTGAACTCCTTCTACGTGCCAAGCATTAGTCTCAGGGATGGAGATTTGGCATTGAACCAAACAATTAAGAATCCTGGCCATGCAGAACTCATTGACTTGTATGCAGGTGGGGAGAAAACACCAACTGTATACAAGAAGTCAACTGGTTTATAAATATTTGGCAAAGGAAGACATGTCTTCCGGATTTATAGACAGAAACCCAGACCCTAAAGCCATCACTTGAAGACAGCTTATAAGGAATACCGTTTGATAAAGGAAGGAATGAGAAGCTGATGGTTTCTGTTATGGAAATGGGGCTGAATCCATTCTCAGTAAAATCCTACCCAGTGATTTGGAGCAAGAGTCTCAAAGTACCTGCTCCCAGAGCTGGCCAGAGAGCCCCAGCTACAGTTTTTCTTAGTTATTCTTGTTTCTAAGAATCTTGAGAGGAACAATATCCATTTTATGAGTACATGGACTCTGGTTTGTCACAACTTAGATTAAGATAACCAGAGGAAGCTGAGGGGCATTACTGGAAAATTCTGGAATATGGGCATCTTGCAGATAGGGGCTAGAATTAGAGGGGATATGCTTAGCAGGGTAGAGTTAGAGACCAGAGCTATGCTTGGCCCCATTCCCTGGGAGGAAAGCGAAAACAGAAAAAGATGCCGAGGAAGACCCAGGGGGTAGGAGTGGGGGCGTGGGCAGGAGGTGTCCAAGACAAAGAGTACCACCCAACATAGCCTAAAGGAATTTCTGTTTCAAGGCAAAACTGTGAAGCCAGTCATGTCCTCCTGTCCAGGCCACAGGCTGAGGTGAGCCCTGGTCAGTGGTTCAGCAAACAACCTATCTGCTCAGTCCCAGAGGAAGGAAGGAATACAGGGGACAGGAACACAATTCTCCTACCATGGGTGCTCTACCTACCCTGCTGACTCCCCATCGATATTCCAGCAGCCGCTGACCCCCCCCACCCCGCCCCCAGCAACCCCCACCACTCACAATAATATGCCAGTTAGATAAAACTCATGTAACCATCACTGATGCATTGCCCATAGACTGAGTAATGCAAATTATAGCTTATACTTAATAGGTCAAGGGGCTAAGCTTTTAGTGTCTTTGGAAGAAACAAAAATTGATGTGCTGAAGAGGATGTGGAGATTGTCCTGTTACTCCCCCCCCCCGACCTGGGGAACACTGGGGACCCCAGGTCCTGGGCCTCCTGCCCTTGCACAAGTCGTGACACGGAAGAAGGCACGTCCCTCGAGCTCAGCCGCCTGCAGGAGCCCCACAGAAGGGCCAGCCGTCCGTTCTGGCTGCTCGGACAGGCAAACCAACACGGCCTCACAAGCAGCCAAGAACACCTCCCACCTCCAGTGACGAGGGTTTGAATGACAATGAAAAGCAAGGGTTTCCAAGCTGTTGGGTTGTGGCTTTCCATTTTAAGAAGATGGAGTTCTCCTCCAACACCAGAGAAACCTGATAGCGCCCAATTCCAAAAACCAAAGAAAGATACAGTATCTTTGCATGAAGGGCATTTCCCCCCCTCAGCTGAAATCTGTCAGCATTTTATTTTTTTCTTTATTTGAGAGAGAGAGAGAGAGAGAGAGACTGCCTGACTGACTAGGAGTTGGGGGGGGCAGAGGTAGAGAATCTCAAGCAGACTACCCGCTGAGCACAGAGCCTGCAGCCGGGCTCGATCTCATGACCCACGGCATCACGACCTGAGCTGAAACCAAGGGTTGGATGCTCAACCACGTGAGCCCCCCAGGCTCCCCTTGGGAGGCGTTTTCTAAACAGCAGATCCTCAGAGAAATGTTAAAGAAACCTCTAGCAATAACAAGTTCCCGAATCTTTTCCAAGGAGCGATCCAGTAGAGATGGGAGGAGGTCTTCACGCATCAGCAGACACTCTTCTTCCACCTCAGCAATATCTTAGGATAACAACTCAAATAAGCAGCATGCAGAATACAATCCTGAGTTTTTAGGGGAAGTTGCTCCCCTGCGAAGGTTTGAGGCAGGCCGTGATCTTACAGAAATGTACTTCTGAAGGCGCTTCCTTGCTCTCCCTTCGATTCATCTTCCTGGGCTGTGAATTTATTCTTGTTTAATGAAACTACCTCACATGCTCTGCCCAGACAAACAGGAAAAAGACCAGCCAGCACGAAGAGCCACAATCCCAGTGTTGAACATGGCTCAGCGCTGCCCCCTGCTGCCTGCCAGATTCAGGAACACGGGAGGAGAGGGGTCCCGAGGCAACGAAGAAAATGAGACACAGGGAACATTCAATATTAAAAATAAAATAATACTTTTTTCTTTTAATTCATGTGAATTATTTTTCAGATATTTAATACATAGTTTGAACCTAACTGCTTGATTAACAAAACTGCTAGATATTTCTTTTAGACTCAGGGCTCTGTGGAAAATATTAAGACACTAAAGGCATGGGAAGCCTGTGTGGCTCAGTGGCCTGAGAGTCTAACTCTTGGCTTCAGCTGAGGCCATGATCTCAGAGTCCTGGGATTGAGCCCTGCGCTTTGGGTTCCCTGCTCAGCAGGGAGTCTGCTTCTCCCTCTGCCTCGGCCTCAAAGACCCTGCGTGGCACCAAGCCCTCGACGTAACACACGGACCATGTTCACTGTGCCCCCAGGCTGAACCCACCGTGTTGGAGGCAGACTGATGGCCCCCAAAGATGTACCTGTCCTAGTCTCTAGAACCTACACCTGCTAGCTTCAACGACAAAAGAGAATTAAGGCTAAGAGGGAATTAAGGTGGCGAATCACGGACTTAGAGAGATTATACTGATTATTCCCAGGGACCCAAACACAAGATTCCTATAAATGAAAGGAAGGAGAAAGAAGAGTCAGAGTCTGAGAAGGAGATAAGATGATTCCACCAGGAGCACAGCCTCTCAAGAGGGATGTGATCAAGCCACTGGTGGCTTTGAATATGGGGGATGAAGTCATGAGCCCACAAGCGAGGACCACCTGTCAAAGCTGGAAAAGGCAAGAAAATGGATTCTCCCTTCCAGAGAGAACCCTCCAGAGGACGGACGCCCTCCCCACACCTTGATTTGAGCTCCGTGAAGCCCACTGTGGGCTTCTGACCTCTAGAATGATAAGATCATAAATTTGCATTATTTTAAGCCACTAAGTTTGTGGCAACTCATTATGGCAGCAATAGGGAACTAATGTAATTATTAATCAAATGTGAGTCAATTCTCAGATCTCATAACCATGAAGATCCGTGTGACTCTCGAAGAACAGGACACTGTGTGAAGTCATTTATTAATTACTTGACCACGGGATGTTTTTCGTGGGACATTTTTCAGCACTGGCACTGACTGGGGTGCAGTCACAGAAAAGCTGGAGGAGAGACCAAACCCTATGGGACAGAGATGACGTTTTAGTCTTCTTTCTGTCCCTAGTTTGGCCCTGCGTAACAAAAAGTTAGTTCATGACTATTCATGGCTACTGAGAGTGTGCAGGGAAGTGAACACTAGTTACAGCACTGCTGTAGAATGAGGGTGTGAATATGCCCAAGTTCAGCCCCCACCCCGCTGTTTCCCGGGCAGTGCTCTCTGCACCTGTCTCCTTCAGCACTGGGGACCCTCCCATCCAAGTGCCTCCTAGATCGGATGAGCCATGGGGGCTCGAGGGACAGAAAGGGGTCAGGCCAGATGCAGAGAACCCAAAGAATTTGGAAAATCCAAATGGAGGTTTCAATTTAGAATCTCCATTGGTCCAGGAAGAATTTATCAACTTCATTACATTACTGATAGAAGATAATTAATAAAAACACTACAACCTTTTTTTCTGTGTTTGTGTCATGTAACATATGATTCTCATTTGTTTACAGAAATGTGGAGGGCTAGGAGCAGCCTAGATACCTTTGAAGAAGAATTATCAAGACTTGTCCTACTGAATATCAGGACTTAATATTATTATTATTATTATTAGGACTTTTTTTTTTAAGCTGTAATGACGAAGACAGTGTATTTCCGGCTTAAGGAACAATAAATACCACAATCAAGCAGAAGAGGAAGCCCAGAAACAGAGCCCCACTTACATGGACACCTGAGACATGGAAAATGTGCACACAAGCAGCAAGGGAAAGGATGATCTTTTCTGTAAATGGTGCTGGGGCAGCTTGAAGTGACAATGGGGGGAAAGCCAGCCTCACAGGACATGCAAAAATCAATTCCAGACAGATCAGAGACCTGTGTCAAAAGCAAAACAATAAAGCTTCTGAAAGATTATAGACACAAGTCCTGTCATGATGTGAAGGGCAGGGAAAGATTTCTTAAACCAAACAAAGAAAGCACTAGGCATTTTAAGAAAAGCTTTGTAAATTGGTCTACATTAAGAAGGTCATCCATCAGATTCACCCATAGAGCCCGATGACAGAGTGAAAAGTTGGGAGAATGTGTAACGTACATCCTTAAAAAAAAAACAACAACAGACAATAATCAGAGAGCTCATGTCTAAGCTATATAAAAACTGCTAAGAAATTCATGAAAAAAAAGATAAACTAGTGGAAAGGGGGACAGAAATCTTAACAGGTCCTTCACCAAAGAGGGGATTCAAATGAACAAGGGACTAGGACAAGATATTCAACCTCATGAGAATTCAGGGACATGCGCACTGCAACCCAATAAAGTGTCCTTCACTTTTCAGCTGGTTAAAGAGCTCCCATCATACCAACTGTTGGCAAGGCTGTGGGGCACCTGGGATTCTTGCACCCTGCGGGAGGAGTGCATCCTGGACAACCCCTTGAACAAGTGAAGATAAACTCACCCAATGACCCACAATGCCAACTCCTAGGTAAATACCCTACAGAAAGTCTGACGCGTACCCGGAGATGCACCCAAGAATGTCCACATAGAACCAGAGACAACCCAACACCCATCAAGAGTAGAAGAGAGAAGTCAAGTATCCATACTCTGGAATGACTCTACAAGCAAAGAAAGCACATCAACAACAACATGGATGAACCTTCAAAGACACAATGCCGAGGGGTGCCTGGGTGGCTTAGTTGGTTAAGCGACTGCCTTCGGCTCAGGTCATGGTCCTGGAGACCGGGGATCGAGTCCCACATTGGGCTCCCTGCTCGGCGGGAAGCCTGCTTCTCCCTCTCTCACTCTCCCTGCTTATGTTCCTTCTCTGGCTGTGTTTCTCTCTGTCAAATAAATAAAATCTTAAAAAAAAAAAAAAAAAAAGACACAATGCCGGGCAGAAGAACACAAGTGAGAATTGCATACTGGTGTGATTCCACTCATATAGAACTTGAAGCAGCAAAATTAAATTATGTAGTGATATGTAACTCTGCAGTCGGAGTTTAAAGAAAAACAAGGAAATGAAACGCACAGAAGTCAGGACCGTGGCTGCTGTTGCCAGGGAGGGAGGAAGGGAATTATGATCCAGAAGGAGACAGGGCGTATGTGTGTGTGTGGGGGGGGGCAGTAGGAGGGTGGGGGGCGGGGATGGCTCTGGGGTGCTGGTTTTGTGTTGGTTTGTCTATAGGTTACTGGATGCTTGTTTCATAACAACTCGTTAAACTGTAATATAAACTGTAATATCCTTTCTGCACAGAGACATGACTGTTACATTTTTCACATATATAAGTATCTGTAACATAAATCCCTCTATATAAGCAGCTACTCATTTTCTCAGTGTATCAAGGGAATTTCAGGAACCCTCCAGAGAAAACCTCAGACTTCCCCTGATGTGAAGTTTGTGAAGCCCAGAGTCTTCAGCTCTGCCCTTCTCCCCCTCTGCTCGGTGCATCTGGAAACACCACAGGACGCTGCGTGGAAAGTGACTAGGGTGGGTCTGTCTTCCGGGAAGGACAGTGCTGGCCTCGGCTGCCGTCTGTGTGTCTGCGAGCACAGTGTAAACGCTCCCTGAACCTCAGTTTCTACCTCCACAAAATGGGCTCACAACAACCCCCCCCCCCAACACACACACACACCGAAGCCTTTGCGGGTAAAATGCTTGAGTGAGCAAAACAAAAACAAAACAAAAACAAAAAAATGCTCCAGGTAAGTTCCTGGAACACAGATATTCTCAAAAAAACATTAGGTATCAGGCATTCTTCTCACTAATATTTCCAATAGCAGGACTTTCTCCTCTGCTGAGTTTTACTTTTTTTGCTCACTTAAATGGGAGATGCTTAAATGATTGTGAAAAATCCAGAATCATATAACAAAAATACGTCATCATTCTCCTGTTTCCTTTGGGGCATGACTGTCTTCGAAGCGCGTTTTCTTCCTATGCGTTTTTTGCATTGGTGAGACCAGACAGGTTCGTTTAAACACGAAAACTCATTTTAAAAGGAGCACCTGGCTCGTGCCAAGCGACGTGAGAATAAGGTGAGGGCGGAGAGAGAATCCACATCGTGGCCAAGAACACAGAGCTTGGAGCTGGCCAGAGCTGGCACTCAGGAAGTGTGCGAGCTCGGGAAAGTGACTGACTCTGGGCCTCCACGCTCTCACCCGAGGCTGGGGATCACACCGGTATCTAGTCCTCAAGGTTATTTCAAAGTGTAAGTGATCAGGGTGTGTGCAGGGCTTTCCACAGCACCCAGCATACAGTAGGCGCTTGATAAATTTTGCTATTACTTTTACAAAGAAGATAGCGCGAATGACCATCTCTTACCACCCAGGCGGAAACACTGATATTCATTTAGATATTCCTTCCCGGTCTGTCCCTATACAGAAGGATAATTTTTAAAGAATAATTAAAAGAAATAACACAAATACACAACACAGGTTTCCTAACAGAAACCCTGGAAACAAACAATATTTTCTAAAGAGTGTCTGTTTTTTAAGAATTGAATTATCTATGTCAGTAGAATTTAAGGAGCTGGTGGAAGGGACTTCAAGGGCCAGTCATGTTTCCACTGTCCTCAGGGAGGTGGGGAAGGACAGAGCTAATACACTGCAGAACCACGCTGCCTAGCACCCCAGGCCCGGCTCAAGATCCCTGCCTGGCCATCTGGAGGGAGGGCACCCAAGGACGTGGGGACCTCATGTGACAGCAATGATTTCTTAGCCATGTCTAAGATTGCTGATCAGGGCAGCAGTGGAGGACATGGGGCACGGAGCTGAGGGCTCTGGGCTTGAGAAAATGAAAGATCGCTTCAGGGGGAGTCTGGTTTTCTCTGGAAGGTTCCTGAGATTGCCTTGATACAACTTAGAGAAAATGAGACAACATTCTCTCCAGCAGTACTTTCAACACACACAGGTGAGTGCTTTGACCTCTTCTGGAAGGAAAATGTCTGATCAATCTTTTGTTTTTGGTCTGATTATAAAAGCAATGCAATCAGAAAGGGGGACAGTTTATTATTACCCTACCATCTTGAGGCAATCACTTTCAAGTCTATACCCCTTCTGATGTACTTGAAGTCAAAGAAAAATTCTCATGAAATTGATAAGGTACATGTTATGAGACTCTTTTGGTACATGGGAAACAGAAGCTCAGAGGGGTTAGTCAACTGTCCCAAGGATGCACAGCATGAAAATGGTGGAGCTAAGTCTGAACTCAGACCTCTAAGATCACCTAAGTTCTTAACAAAAGAAGAGTCAGGACACGATAGTAGAGCAGTGGAGCCTTTGGAATTCCACCAGACCTAGCCTGGGATCCTGGTTATGCTTCTCCATTTCTGGATGACTCATTTCCCAACAGTGGGGCTGTTGGGAAATGATAGATACCTACCTCACCGAACAGTGAGAATGAGAAGCAATGCATGCAAAGTTTCGGGTGCCTAGAACACAGTAGATGCTTTCTAGAATTTGCCTCACATCCCAGGGGTGATGAATCCGAGAAGGAAGGCCTGCGTGGCTGGTCTTCCCTACACACGTGCCTGGGTCTTTTGGGCTGTCCTCCATAATTTTAACCCTGGGTCCCTTCAAGTGGGCAGAGCGGAGGAAGCTCAGATTGGTTGTGGCTTTTCCCCACTAGAGGGCAGCGCTGGCCCAAAAAAGAGTCAGTCCCGCCTTGAACTTTTCTCCTCCTCTACTTCCTAAGGGCCAACAAAACCTCAGTCCGGAACACCACTTCTCTACCTCCCACTTGCCTTCCGTGCCCTCAATTCATACAAATGTATTCTTCCGTGTTGAAATCTGCAGGCTGAAATTTCTCCCCTAAGAAGGAACATTCTGCATCATACATGCATGAATAAAACATGATCCATAAACAGTAGGAGGCCTGTGAAACATGCGATACGTATTTACCTCGTGCCCACTGCCAAGAGCCGGGCAGTATTACGTAACTGACCTTGCTTATCTCCGAGAGGGAGGCGGAGGGAAAGAGGGGATAAGGAGGCGAGCGTTCACTGAACACCCGCTCTGTGTTCTCCAGATCCTGGCTGCAATTTGTGTAACAGAATTAGCCCCACTGCGAGGTTTATCAACAAAAGCCTAATGTTGCTTATGCTGCCTGCTCTGGCCCAGAACGTAAGCTTCCGGGCCTCTTCCTGCAGCCGCCGCCCCTCTCCAAGTTGGCTGCTCTTCCGAATCCCCCGCGACGCTCACAAAAGGAAATTCATGGGTAGGTCCCAGCCCCAGGATCTGATGTTGGCGCCGCGCAGCCAGGTAGAGAACCTCTGGTTTTGCTGACCTTGCCCAAGGAACCAAGTGTTGGCAAATGCACCTGGGCACAGGGGACAAGGGAAGGACGCCAAGGCTATTTGACCTCAGCCTGCAGAGGAGGGGCGGCTGGAGACTGGGCGTGGCCAGGCTCAGGTCACCGAGCTGGTGGCAGAAGCCGTACGCCCAAGCAATTCCAAGTGCACGGCGATGGTGAACCTGACCACAGAACACTGCCTGACATCTGACATTCCAGGGGCCCCCTAAGCCTTACTTACACGGGTCCTCCACCCAGAATCTGGGCTCTCAGCAGTGTGCCCAAGATCTACTCTCCACTCCAAGCCTGCCTCCAACACCACCTCCACAAAGAGGCCTTCCTAGATCTCCTCTCCTCCTCTGCCCCAGCACCTAGCCCGGGACTTTTCTACAGTTCTGCTTACAGTCTGCCTGGATGCAAAAACAAAGTTCCATGTTGTAGGTATGCCGTAATAACTCAAGCTCGGGGAAGGCAGAGAACGTATTTAAACAAACAAACAAACAAACAAAACAAAACACCCCCCCACACACACACAATCTGGTTTTCCGCAGGGGTAATGATGCAGCCCTTTGCCTGGAGGACGGACGGAGCGTTTGGTGAACTGTGAACTGATTACCACCACCACGAAAGGTGGGAGGGCCCAGCATGACGGAAATGGTGCCTCTGAGGAAGACCATGTTACAAGGCCAGGCTCCTTGGGCTGCTCAGGAAGGGTCCGCACTTGGTCTCAGCTTTGGGGGCTACGAGTCTTGATTTCTCAGCCCAGCCAACAGAAGTCACTCTTCCTCCCCTCCTGTCTAGCAGGGCCTTATGAGGGTGAGGGCACACGTTCCTCGGGCTGGCCAGTATGTGGGCATCGAATGTGATGTCCCAAGGGAGGAACCCACCGTCAGTAGGGGTCCACGGGGACTGACGTGCTCTCTCTGTACGTGGCAGGTCCCGAGGGGCAGGGCTGGAGCTGGCTGACCCTACAAAGCAAGTGAGAGCAAGCCTGCCCTCCCCCGAGGCCCCCTTTTAGTCCCTGGAAAACCCCGAGACTGCAGTGGCTGATGAAATGAGAAATACAGCTGGCAGGGTGAGGGCCAGGAAGCCCACCCAAATCAGCAATAGGCTGCGCCTTCCTGAAGGGCCCACATCCTGCCTCCGGCCAAGTAGGGTCTGCTCAGCAGCTCTGTGAGGTCATGGGGTGGCTTCCTATTGCAGCTTCTGGCAGGGGAGAGTGGAGACAAGGGGGGCCCTGGAGTCCAGCGTCGGCGCCTGCTTGGAGCTGCAGCAGCCCCCCGGCCACGGCCACGACACTCTGCCTCTCTGAGCTTCGGCAGCCCCCACTGCAACATGCATCCTCCCGGAGCCATCTGCTGGCGCCCGAACCCTCAGGACCTCAGGATGTGACTGTAAATGAAGACAGAGACTTCAAAGGGGCGATCAAGTCAAAGTGAGCCCTCTGGGGTAGGCCCCATCCAAAATGACTGGTGTCCACTGGGCGCCAGTCGGTTAAGCGTCCGACTCCTGGTTTTAGCTCAGGTCGTGATCTCAAGGTCGTGAGATCGAGCCCCGCCGCGGGCTCTGCTCAGTGCAGAGTCAGCGCAGAGTCTGGTAAGATTTTCTCTGTCCTTCTCCCTCTGCTTGCCTCCTTCTCTCTCAAAAAAAGCAAAGCCAAAAAGACCAGTGTCTTCGTTAAAAGAAGAGACACCAAGAGGGTGTGCATTGAAGGAAAACACATGTGCGGACAGGGAGAAGGCAGCCACCGGCAAGCCAGGGCGAAACTGATCCCCGGCACCTTGATCATGGGCGTCCAGTCTCCAGAACCCTCCAGAACCCTCCAGAACCATGAGCCATGTGTCCAAAGTGCCCGGTCCCTGGTATTTTGTCAGGATGGCCCTAGCAACGAATGCACTTCCCAAGATTGGGGTGAGGTGCCCCTGTGAGAACGTGTGAGCGAGCACACGGGGACAGCAGCGCAGTCTAGAGGGCGTGGAGCACGAGACGCACGGGCTGACCCACGGACACCAGTGAAACTGTCCCAGGACGAACTCAGCACACAGCACCCTACGTGCGCGCTGCTCCTGGTTAGGACTGGGACATGACACTAGCAGGGAGCTCCGTCTTATTTATGACCTCTGACCCCTCCCTGTGCCCAGCAAGGGGCAGGCTCCAAAATACATTTGCTGAATGTTGCACGAAGGACACGGTGCACTTGAGGACGGTAGATGACCGGAGGAGGGAAATAGCCCATTTGTGGCCCAGGGCGGGGGGGCTGGGATTGAAGCAGGGCTCTCATGGGGGTGGGGGGGTGGCACAGACGCGGACACT
>PITA01010255.1:41378-73075 GCA_004023965.1 Spilogale gracilis
GGGGGGGGGGGATAGTGGTGCAGGGACGGGGGGGAAGGAGTGTGCTGGCATTAAGGACATGTCACTGAGGCCCTGGATAGCAAGCATTTCTGCTGTGTGTCACCCTCCCTTCCTCCTGGGGGGCACTGCACCCGAAGTGGGTGGCTGGCCGGGGGCTTGGTGGACCTACGGCCCTGGATGTCCCAGCTTCCCTGGTCCTCTGCTAGCTGTGCCTCGTTGAAGGTCCTGAAGGGGTCCTGTCTGTCTCATCACCTTACAGGCACACCCTGCCTCTTTGAAGGACTTTAGAGGCATCACGGATGGTCTCAGGGGGACCCCCGAACGGAGGGCTGCTGTGGAGGTCACTGAGGCCCAGGACACCTCATGATGGGCCCAGGCCTGGGAGGGGAACACAGGACCTGGGGGCAGAGGGTGGGCGGCCCCTGTGGGTGGCGCTCCCGCAGGTCAGTTCCTGGCTCCGAAGCAGCCAGGAGGTCACCCGACCTGACCTCGCGCTGTCTTCCCCGCTCAGAGCGGCAGACCCGCTGGCCCTTCCACCTGGCCGCACGGATGCCACGGTCGACACCACCACTCTCTGCCTCTGAGCACCCCAGGGGCCAGGGGCACCGACCTGGTGCACACTGAAGCCCGACGCATGGATCTTTCCACCGCCAGTTTAGAGAGGAAGCCGAGGTGCAGAGAAGTCAAGATACCAGCCTAGGGCCACACAGCAGGCCAGACGCGTAAGTTCAGGACTGCCTCCCACCTACCGTTCGGCAGCATGAAACAGCCACAGAAGGGCTGTGGGTCACTGGCATCCTTCTAGCAAATTCTACAGGAACTGTCATCTGCAGGGTGAAAAGTTCCCGCTCTGAGCCTTAGTCTGCCTGTCGCTGGGATGCCGAGTGGCCTGAGGGGACAGCTGGATGGAGTCCGTCCACAGGGGAGCTCTCCCGTTTGCCCTCCTCCACAGCGTGGCTTCCCCCAGCACTGGTGCTCAGACACTTCCTCTTGTCACCAGAGGGAGCCAGACACCTCGTCATGCCAGGGACTGCAGCTTGCGAGGGTGGCAGGAAGTCTGTCTGAGGTAAGAGGGTCGCCCACCAGCGGCTGAGAGTGGCTTCCTCACCTATGCCTGTGACCCGTGGCCACTGGTTAAGGTCCTCGCAGCGTGCCTACCCAGAAAAACAACTGTTTCCCAAACGTCTACAGAGGAGAAGGAAAGCCTGGAGATCATGAGGTTATCCAAGCACGGTGCCTTGACTTCCCCAATCCATACAGTCCTAACCTGACTAGATGAATCTTCTTAAAACTTGTGGGATCCTCTTCCTCCCCGACTTGAAACCATCAGGGGCTCCCTTAAAATTCAAAATCCAGACTTTGGCTTGGCACGTCATGGGTGATGGGAGCAGGGCCCCGATGCCAGGCCGCAGTAAAGCCTCCCATGAACTGGCCTCCGAGAGCCGACTGGAGACAGCAGGATGGGCAGGGGCCCCACCCCGAGTCTCCCACCAAGGACCAGGGGAAGGTGGGGGGTGGCCCAGCACAGAGCTGAACGGTGTTCGAGGCCAGGGAGAACTGACCCAGTCTGGGCAAAGTCTCCTAAGCAGGGACTGGTGCAGGGAGGGTGAGCTAGTGGGGGGTCCCCGGACAAGGTCCCTCAGCCCAACTGTGGACTCAGGTCCAGGCCCCTGAACAGGAAGCCCTTCCTGTGAGCAAAGAAGCAGAAATCTCATTCTCAAAACCGTCTTGCATCCAGGAGAATCAACAAGAATGAAGCCCCAAAACATGGGCTCCAGCTGCTGAAATTTCTCCTGTCCGGAGGCAGGGCATCCCGATGTCCCATCTGGGACGAGACAGGCAGGCCACAGCAGTGAAAGCCGGCAGGCCCCGAGGCTCCCTTCCCTCACTTCCCACCTCCTCTCGGGCAGTGCCCTGACACCGGGGTGTTGAAAACAGTCGAGGTACGAATGAAATGCAAAATTCTCCATGATTTAATCACCCAGGCGGGCACGGCTGAAACGCCAGTCTGGTGATTTTGAACCCCAACAAAAGTTGAAGACGGGCTCTTAAACACCAGGTGTATGTGCTCTACAAGAAGGGTACATCATGGTCTGAACTCGTTCACCAGGAACAAGTCGTGCCAGACCAGCCTCACTCCCTCTGTGGTTTCTCCAAGGGTCAGGAGGCTAATTCGATCAGCAGAAAGTCATAAACACATTGCATCAGGAGGCAAGCACAGGCTGGAGGACAGTGTTCACTCAACTACACGACAGAGGGAAGCAGCACTGCGGCTGGGACACGGCTGCCTCAACCTCCTCCAGGGGACAGAGCAGGTGCAGGCTCCTATCCCAGTCTCCAGGCGGACAGTGCGCTCATTTGAGAGGGAAGGCCAATATGCCGGAGCTAGATTAAAGCCTCAGGATGAATAAAACCGGCCAAATTGATAGACCCAAAGGATCAGGATGAAATGTAGCTAGCACGCACACACAGGGAACTTTCGGGGAGCCTGGGGAGCTGCACCGCACGAGCTGTTCAGGCCTTGGCACGCATCCCCTTTAGTGAATGTTGGTCCCCACACCAATGTCACCGCAGGGGCATCAACAGAACCTGGGTGCAAGTGGGCAGACACCTCATATGATGAGCCTGGAAGACGACATTGAGAGAGATCCAGGCCATATCGGAGTACCTCCTGAGGGGCCACCTGGGGAGGAGGGAGGGACCTAGAATCATCTATGCCAAGAAATGACTAAAGGAACCAACATGACATGAAGACTGAAACACTGTCCCGAGGAGTAAGAGCTCAACCAAAGTGTCTTTCCAGAAGCCAGACCACATTCAGGATGTGGTTATAACAAAGCAGGTGACAAGGAGCACTGGGCACAGGTGGCCTGACTAAGAGTCAGTGAGCTCCCTTCCACCGGCAAGGGTGTGTGTGTGAGTGGAGGCTGAGTGGCCAGGCGTCAGGAGTGCAGGGGAGGGCTTTCCTCCTGCGTGGGAGGAAGGCAGACTAGACAGTCCTCAATTCTAAGATTCTAGGATTTCCATCTGGGCAATCTTCCAGGAAGTTCTTAAGCCTTTCCACCACCCCAGGCACACAGAGGACTGGAGACCCTTGTCACCGACTCCTCCAGGATGATGGGTGTGACGTTCCTTCCCGAAGAGGCAGAGGAAACTCAACATAGAAAAGCAGGACATGGAAGGCGTCCACCCGAAGGCCATGTCTCCCTCCCCTACCCGCGCTGCTCTGCTCTCTGCTCTCTCAAGATTCTAAGGGTGAATCAACACCAGGTGCTTTATTTCCCTGCATCTCAGTTCCGGAAGATGGCTTTTCTGAAACATTATCCATGCAGACACTGAATTCTTCGAAAACTGGAGAGTTGGGATTCCAACTCACAGATGGGAGAAAGGAGGAGAGCAGGTGCTGAGGGACGAAGACTTTTGAAAAGGCAACTGGACAGACACATAGATGGACAGCAGGTCTCTGGACAGACCACGCCCCCTCCCCAGGGGTGGCCCTCGAGGAGCCTCTGAGAACAGGACGGAGAAACTCTCCCAATAACCGAGCCAAACACCGTGAACCTCCTTTTCCTGGGAAATCGCTTGTTGTTCTGCTTGGGAGATGCGGGCGAGGGAGGGGACAATCAATGCTGAGCAAGAAAGGGCTGCTCGGTCTGTGTTGCTCAAGTCAGGGATGAAGGGATAGGTGAGCTCCTCCCACTGGGACCTCTGGGCGCAGCAACTTGTGTCCACTCCCTCATCTTTTTTTTTTACGTGTTTTTAAAAGATTTTATTAATTTATTTGACAGAGAGAGAGATCACAAGTAGGCAGAGAGGCAGGCAGAGAGAGAGGAGGAAGCAGGCTCCCCGCTGAGCAGAGAGCCCGACATGGGCCTCGATCCCAGGACCCTGAGGTCATGATCTGAGCCAAAGGTAGAGGCTTTAACCCACTGAGCCACCCAGGCGCTCTTTTTATACCTTTTTACAGGGAGAATGACTGCCCAGTTCTGACACCTGGCCGGCTGCCTCAGGAGAGGGTGCTTTCTCCAAAGCAGCAGTTCGTGACCACAGGCCACGCTGGCCTCGTATGTAGCCATTGTGGGTGGGGGACCCCCTGACTAGCGGGAAGAAGCCAGGAATGCTGCCTAACGATGCTCAGGACAGCCCCCACAACAAAGACCGATCCAGCCCCGAGAGGCCCCCCGTGCTGAGGCTGGGACCCCCTGCTCTGCTGCACTCCCAGGCTCACCGGCTGAGATCTCAGACCTCTGCTCAGCCCACAGCCGACTTATGATGCAAGCAGGTCGGGCAGGTGCAGGGTGGGGGGTGACCATCAAGCCCTAGTTAACATGGACCATCATCGGGCACTTAGAACCCAATAAACATGAGGAGTGCCCTTGTTAATGTCAGAAAGAAAAACCACCTGCTCCCTACATTTACAGAAGCTCTTGACGGTCTCTGAAAGCCAGGAAAGACCTTCTTGTCCACGTTCCTGACCAACCCTGAGGCGAAGTGAGATGTGTCCCCATAACACCCCCGTCACCTGTTTCCATGGGGAGGGGGGGCGGGTGTTGCGAGAGGAGAGGAAAGCAAGGACCCAAGGACGGCTGGCCTGAGACCACGTCCAACACTGCAGCACAGACCCGAACGCCCCACTTTTCACCGATGATGCTTCTGAGGGGTCAAGTTGTGTTGCCCACATGCTCGGCCCGTTTCCGAGCCTCGGCTTGAAGGCCAAGGTCTCGTGAACTCTCTCGCAAAAGCCTTGGTCTCCAAGCAGGGCTCCCTGGTGCCAGGGGCTGCCGGCCAGTGGGGAGAGGAGAGGAGGGAGCTGAATGTGTGGAGGCGAGGTCTTGAGTGGGTTGGAGCCAGAGCCCCTCTCCTCCTCCATTCTGCCATGTGGACTTCTGGGTGAGATTCTGCAGTGGGCTGAATGACAGCCCCAAAGAGACATGTCCACCATGTCCAGGAACTTGCAGATGTGACCTTGTGGAGAAAGGGTCTCAGCAGATGTCATTAAGGATCTCAAGACATAATCATCCTAGATTACCTGGTGGGCCCATGAATCCAAGCATCCTTATGACAGACACACAGAGAAGCGACAGGGAGAAGAGAAGGGCATGTGAAGCCAGGGACTTGAGGGATGCAGTCACAAGCCAAGGACCGCTGGAGCCCCCAGAAGCTCGAAGAGGCAAGGAAACCTTCTCCTCTCAAACTTCTGGAGGGAGCACGGCCTTGCCAATACCTCGATTTTGGACTCCTGGCCTCCAAAACCATCAGCAAGTACATTTCTGTTGTTTTAAGTTTGTGCTAATTATGTGGCAGCCCTGGGAAATGAATAGTTTTATTTAAAGCAACAGTCATGGCCAAAAAGCTTGGAAATCACTACCTCTCCTGGGCCATCTCCCCAGGCTTTCTATGCACCTAAGTCCAGAGCACGGACCTCGGAATACAACTCGATAAAAGTGGAGTGAACGATGCTTTGAGGCTCTCCTTCCGATTATAGGATTCAAAACCCAGTGAGGGGGGAGAAACCAAGGGTGGCTGAGCTTAATAGCCTTGGAATTTCAAATTTCCTTCAAAAAGCCTCCACTCTAGCGCACCTGGGTGGCTCAGTCGGTTGGACATCTGCCTTCGGCTCAGGTCGTGGTCCCAGCATCCCAGAATCGAGCCCTGTGTCGGGGTCCCTGCTCCATGGGGAGTCTGCTTCTCCCTCTGCCCCTCCTCACACTTGTTCTCTCTCTCTTCTCTCTCTCTCCAATAAATAAATAAAATCTTAAAAAAAAAAAAATCCCAAACCCTCTGAGGTCTATGAACTGGAAAACTCTCAGAATCCACAAGGAAACAATAAGCAAGACTAGTACTGCCCTTGTTCTCCAGGGATCGGACACCAGGACGGATGGATGAGTGCCATTAACTGCTCCCCTCCCCCCCCGCCCCGTGACACTGAGGAAGGACAGGCCCCGGGCTCAGAGACCTCCCTGGGTCCTGCTGCAAGTCCCTCAGTGGGAGCAACAGGGGCTCATCAGACCCAGGCTCCCAAGTCACAGCACAGAGAGCTCCCATAGGACGCATCTGCCAGGATCGACCCTACAAATGGCCTTCACACGTGGGGCCACAAAGAGCCAGAGAGATGAAGTGGTGTGAAGAATTAGGGCCAGAAGAGAGGCCACAGCCTGCCCAAGGACCCGGGCTTGGCCTCAGCACCCTGACCACCCTCCCACCCATGCTGGTGACTTAGCACCGCCCATGAGGAAGAGCGCTGGAAGCCGCCGATCATTTTGGAAGCCCTCATGCTGGGCAAATACTATTCCAAGACAGGTGACACTAAGCTTCCAACGGCTCTGTCTCCGACACGCAGTGTTCATAAGGCTGGAGGGGAGTGGCTACAGCTTCTACTTCATCTGTCCCTGAGTCCAGCTCACTCTGCTGGGCGCCGAGGGCCCTGCACTGTCCTCTGAGTACCACGGAAAGGGCCTGGTGTTTTCTGAGTTTCCTCCCCTGCAGACCCTGAGCCTTCCCAGACACAGGCTTCATGTCCTCGTCCTCACATCCTGTAGAAGGACCACCGGGCCCAGCAGCTCCTCTCCCTTCCACCCCCATCTTTAAGGCCCTGCTGGGCCCCGCACACCAGGGCAGTGTTGCCAACATCCCAGCCCAAGTTACCTCTCCCCTAGTGCTGCAGAGAACGGAGAGAGGCCATTCCCTTCCCTAGTGCTGGGAACGACCTCCCAGAGCACAAAAAGGCATCGTGGCTTGCTTTTTCCCCTCTGATCCCAATTGGCTTTCTGTGCTCCCCTCTGCCCCAAATCTACTGATTTGAATCACTGGCTTTAAAATATACACGTACGTATTTTTTTTTTTAATGGTAAAAGTCACAGAGCCCCAACTTTATCATCCTATCTCCTTTGTAGCATACAGTTTGATAATGTTGTGGATACTCACACTTCGTGCAATCTCTAGAACTCTTTCATGAAAGGCATACGCTTGGAAAGGATGGAAAAATTCAAATGTAAAAGTAAAGAGAACAGACTAGAATAACAAAGGTCCACAAATACATCGCTAGCCCCAACTGTTACCAAAAACAGTTTGCCCTGTCTACCCGATCTATTTCTCCTTTCACTGTGTTATCTTAAAGCAAGTCCCAGACATCATTTTGTCCATAACCATTTTAGGATTTTTACTTTTTAAAATTTATTTGAAAGAGAAAGAAAGAGAGAAAGAAAGAAAGAGAGGGGTGGGGAGGGGCAGAGGGATAAAGAATCTCAAGCAGACTCCCAGCTGAGCACGGAGCCCGATGTGGGGCTCAATCCCATGACCCTGAGATCATGACCTGAACTGAAATCAAGAATTGAATGTTTAACCAACGGAACCACCCAGGGGCCCCTTAGGACCTCTCTTTAAATGAAAACAGGAGCACCTGGGTGCCTTAAGCCTCTGCCTTCGGCTCAGGCCATGATCTCAGGGTCCTGGGATCGAGTCCTGCATCAGGCTCTCTGCTCAGCGGGGAGCCTGCTTCCCCCTCTTTCTGTGTCTGCCTCTCTGTCTATTTGTGATCTCTCTGTCAAATAAATAAATAAAATCTTAAAAAAAAAGTTGAAAACATACCACAATGCCAACATTTAACAATAACTGTACAAGCTTTTTTAACCTTCAAATCCCCTTCACATGCCTAAACTTCTGTATCCTGCAAAGGGTGGGGGGAGGATGCCATCAACACTCCCCCCACATACCTGATGCAAGAACTAGTGAAGGCCCAGAGGCTCAGTGATTTCCTAACCACACAGCTGTTGAGACAGGAAGTTCCTGAATCAGGCTCTTCTCTCTCCACACCCCCCTTCGCCTCTTTGGGACAAGGACTTGTTGGGAAAAAAGCCGGTTCTGAATGAGCCTGATGCCCACGCAATGGAAGAAACTCTTCATTGTGCTGTGACCTTCCTGTATTCTAATTTGGTTAGCCTCTCAGCTCGAGGTCTTTAAAAATTTCCACTTTATTGTCTTATTATGAAAGGAGAAAAGTCATTGCCGTAAGTCATCTTAGCTATTTTACATTTTATTTTTAGTCCTTTGTGGGGAGAGGCAAGAAAGGAACTGAGAAAGTAGATTTATGTCACCTGGGTGGGCTCTCAGCCACGGCTCCTGAGGAGGAGGGCTTTCCCTAGTGAGTCACGGGGTGACTCGTTTATAATTCTGCCTTGCCCAGCTTTGTGTGGGGCTGCGAGCCGTTGGAGGAAAAAGTCGGATGAACGCAGAGAACTGCTCACTGCTGAAGGCCGCCTCATCCCCCAGCAAGCCTGGCCCCATTCTGGGTCCCCTCTGTCTCTGGGGCCCTGTGGACAGGGGTGGGTTCTGATGGAGCTGGGGCAGACAGTTGGGAGTGTATCGGATCCCACGAGCCAGACCTACACCAACCCGACGGACCCCTGTCTTGCACAACAGATGTGAAGTCTGCTTTCTTTCTCCGGATGCCTGCTACCTACGCGAGCCTCTGAAGAGGAACAGCACTGAATGGAGGACAGCGTGGACGGCCTGTCACTGAGCGCCACCAAATCCAGGCCACTGGACGCGAGTGATTTATTTCACACTCTTAGCTCCTATTCTCACTGCACCGAAATTATCTGCTGAGACATCTGGGCTGGTCTACTTAGATCAGAGTTTCTCAGCCTCGCCGCTATGGAGAAAACAAGGCAAATAATTATTGGCTGTGGAGGGCTGTCCTGTGCCCTGTAGGATCCTGGGCAGCGCCCCGGGTGTCAGCCTAGGAGACGAGACGCCCCTAGTCTCGCCAGCCCAAAATGTCTCCAGTTGTTGCCAGTGTCACCTGGGGCTAACAGCGCCCCCGACTGGGAACCAGTGATCAAAAGCAGGTACCTCCTGAGAGCAAGCACGCCTATCTTATTCCTCGTCACCTCCTGAGAGCCCAGCACAGGGCCTGGCACTGAGTGGGAATCCCAAATGTCTGTGGACCTCTTAGCAATCACCCTCTGAAACAGACGTGAGACTTGGCGTGTGACAGATGGGGCAGAGGAGTCCCAGAGAGGCTCTGGATCCCCTGGGTGACGCGGCGAGTCAGTGACAGGGCTGGGACTCCTCGGCAGCGCGGGTTCCAAGCCTGTGTGAGGGGTGAGGGCTAGCAGGAGCTCCAAAGAGGAGCTCCCCTGGGGTTCTTCTACTTTCTAGCTCTGGCCGCCAAAGGAGTGAGGCTGTTCGCACCATTCCGACAGAACATTCCAAGTGCCTGCAGCTGTTAATTAATGAGTGCGTTTCGAGGCTTCCTTTGGTGGGGAGCCTGACCGGGATCAAAGGGACTGGAGCTGAGCGGCCCCACCAAGCATGGGAAGGGCAGGCTTTTTTTAAATCTCCCTAGTAGCTTCAACCTGCATAAGTGATAACAATTTGAATCAGGTTTGCAATAGGATGCAGCCAGAGGGAGCTTGGCGCCCCCAGTGCAGTCGGGCTGTGAATGAATTTAGTTACAGACTTGAAGTGCTGTCTTAATTAGGCTTGGAGTCTGCTTTCCCATTTGAAGAGGCAAGTAGAACAGAGTAAATCATCTGATTCATCCTCGCAAGTGGGAGCGGGGCGGGGATGGTGCTGGGCTGGCCTCACGGGGCTGGGAATCTCGTACACGATTCGCTGGGCAGCAAAGCCTCGTTTCTGACTCTGTCACGGCCGGCCCACCGCTAAGTTCTGCTTCGAAAGCAACGCCAATGGTAAAGAACACCAACAGCTTCATGTGTCTCTACTGTGGAACTCCAGCAATTCCACACCCCCGCTGGCACCTGTCATGACTTACAAGTGGTCACGGGCCTACAAAGACAAGCAGTCATCTTCATCAATGATCCTGGTTCTGGAAAGCCACAGTCCCCAAAGGTGGGGCAGGGTCCACCTGCAGTCAGCCGATGTCTAAGGCCTCCTAATGACCCAGCTGCTGACACGTGACACTGGGTAACTGCCTTCACCACACCACACTTACAGGCCCCCCGATCGCCAGTGTTTAAGAAGTCCCCGTATGTGTGTCCAGAAAGGAAAAGGGAGGCCAAAGAGAAGGGGATGCCTTCGCTGGCTTCCTCCGCGGTGAGTTCCCTCACTTCTCCCTCGGGGATGGAGGGCATGTGGCCTGGGACCTAGGTGCTGGGTGCTGGCAGGCTGAGAGGGAGAGGGGGGCATACAGGAGGACACCCCATGGGAAGGGGAGTGAGGTGGGCACCGGATGCGGCCCAGGCGGAGAGAGCTGTGAAACTGGTCCGGGCTGGATCACAGGAGACCTGGGGCTCCGGGCTCCGTGCTAGGTCTGCAAACAGCTACGGGTAGGGGGCAGAAAGGTTTCTGGGGAGAGGAGCCATGCCCTAGGACGTCATGCCGGCAGCTCCCCGGGTGCATGTAGGGAGGATGAGAAGACAGGAAGAGGATGAACACACAGACTTTCTGACATGAGTCAGATGCAGGAGACCTTACAAGGCTGTGAATGCCCCAAGAGGAGGGTCCCTGGAGGCATCCCTGATGCCCCGAATCCTCAGCAAGCAACCTCTCAAGCTCTCCCAGAAAGGTCTGTTGCACTGATTCAACACAGCAGGTCCTTGTCACCATTTTCAACTGTTTCTGTCACTTTGGGCAAGTCCCCTTGCAAAGCAAACCCTGTTCTCAAGTTCCTGACGGCATTCTTGGTGGCAGAAGTGAGGGGACTTCAGTCCAGTTGGGGACTGAAGCCTCTAGGGCCACACAGCCTCCCATGGCCAAAGGCTCGGGCGGGGCGGGGCGGGGCTTCAGAGAACAACAATTACTTAAAATGTGGCTGACAGGCTGGAACTCCTAGAAATCCCTGGAACTCCTAGAAATCCCCCAGGGACACTGAGAAGTTCAAGTCTGAAGCTGGTAAGAACCCGACAACTAGAGAGCCCACATCTGATTTTCAAGCACTACTGGGGGGAGAGGCTTTCTGCACGAGGCTACAACACGGGGTGTGAGTGACGAGAACGCTGGAAGGGACCGTCACCCTTTCCTGAGGGTCCACCAATGGCGAAGAGCACACGGAGCGTCTAGCTGTGGAGGGAGACGCTCTCATTTCCTGGCACGGACCCCCTCCAGGTGTTTCCCTAAAACAGCACCTCCGACCTCTGCCATGCCAAGTGTGAAGGCAGGCACATGAGCATGGCCTCCAAGATCAATGGCCAGGGCTACCCTCTGCTGCAGTGAGCAGCCACGGGGCTCAGCCCACCCAGGCTCTGCCCACCCACCAGGGGCGGGGGGGGCACATCCTGCCATGCCCAGAACCCCTCCTCCAAAGAGGAGGCTCGTTCCCAGAGAAGGGTGTCCGAGAACCACAATGCTTTAGGTGCCTGGAGATAGTCTAGCCTAGGGAAGATCAAACTTGTTTTTCTCTTTTTGCAGAAGTCTTTCAAGCTCACACAGAAGACCCATCTCAAAACAGACGCACAGAAAGATGCTCCGAATGAAGGCGGGGGTGAGCCCACCTGACCCCCTCCCCTCCTCAGTGGCTCCAGAGACACCTTACTTGGTAGACCCTCGGGCTCCACAGAAAGTAATTTCAAAATCAAGGCTCTAATCTAGTCCGACTGCTTTATTTAACAAAAAGAGAGGGCAGCTCTGAGATTCAGGTTAGGAGTCCTTGCCAGGACTCTGCGGCCCTTCCAAATGCACAGCTGGGGAAGCAGCCTGGAGCCCTGGGCTGCAGAAGGGAGTGTGAGCACGGTGGGCTGACCACCGTGGGACACACTGATGCCCTCTAAAGAATGCGTGCGCGTGCATACATACACACACGCGCGCGCGCACACACACACCCCCTATGCCACCCACAGGACTGTCCTCAGGCATTTCCTACTTAAGCTCCGGTTCCATCTCTCCCACTGCGTACACACAGGCATGCACCAGCAAGCCCAGACTCCCAGAGACACCCTAGAACTGCACCCAAATTCTCACCAGGCTCTTCACGAGGCCGGTACTTCCAAGGGTTCATGCACTCATCCTGATGCAGACTTTGATATTAACTGAGGAACAGGGAACTTAACATCCAGAGAACAGATGGGGCCCTGGCAGGTGCGAGAACCCTGGCTGAGCTCCATGTGCATGGTCTCATTTGATTCTGCCCCATCTCTACAAGGCAGGCCTCATTCTTCGGGCCACCTTGCAGGTGAGGAGACAGACTTGGAGAAGTCAAGCAACTTGTCCAGAGTCACACGAATAGAGTAAGTAGAAGAAAGTGAACTTGAACCCACCAGGCAATGCACTGCCATTTCCCCCATGGGACCAGATAGGTCTCAAGGCCCACATCCCTCGGATGCTGCTTGTCTCTACCAATAACAGCAATCACTGCTATTTACTGAGCACCTCTTATACCCTAGACCCCCTGGATGCACACTGTCATTTCACATCATAAAAATGTCATGGACAGAAACAACTGTTTTCTCTAATGTTGAGATGAGGGTACTAGGCTCAGAGTGGGTCACTGGCGAAGCCAGGATTGAAACCAGTCTTTACAGTTCTTCTCCCTGGATTATTCCTCCTCTGAAGAGCTGAAGGACATCCCAAGGACACTTACCCTCGGGTACAAATCCCCTCTGGGATTTGAACTCGGGTCAGGCTTTCCCCCCCACTTCCTTTAAGAGGGATTCAGGAGGCCAACTCTCCTGAGGTTATTCATGTTCTTCCAGAAATTTGGCCCACCGATGTGGATGCTCCCCTCCCAGGGGCATGAGCATGGCCCCAACACCTGGGCCTCCCATAGGCAGAGTGGACGGGCCCCACTCCTCCCCTCAGCGTCACCTGTTGTGACTGCCGCCCATAAACCACGTCCTGGCTAGACAAACGTCGAGCCTTCTGAAGCAGGGCTTCCTTTTTCTCAGCTTTGCGGTTACAAGCTCAACGGGCCCAGCACGTAACACATTATCCACTTTTAAACAGAAATAGGCAAGTTATAAATGTTTTAATGTTCAATTGTGGTGATGACCATATGACTCTATAAATTGTGCACATAATATGGGTGAATTTTATGGTATTTAAATTATACTGCACTAACATTGTTTCAAAAAAGGGGGGGAAGAGAAGAAATAAGTCTTTAAAAAAGAACTATAGTGGGGTTCAAGACATGGATTCTCTTTAATTAATGAAGGAAGCAGGGGCTATGCAGGAAAGCCTGACCGCATATTTATGGCAATGCAAGTGAATGATCTAGTCTTTTCTTTTCTCTTTGGAAAAAAAAAAAAAAAAAAAGAAGAGGAAAAAGGGGAATTCAGAGTCCAATTAAGCCAATGGGTTTATAAGCACTGGTAGAAGTTCCGCAGGCAGGGGAAGAGAAGATGTCAGAGATCCTGAAGCAGAATTTAGCTTAAGTTCCACATGGGACTCCCCCGAGGGAGGTCATTTACTGAAATCCCAGCAGGGCCCTGGTAGGAGTCCGTCTAATCAATGCAGGGCCCATGGCTGGAAGCTGCGAGGTCTGCCTGCTGGAAAAGTTAACTGGCCCTCCATCCCCAAATCTCACTCATCCCTTCTGTGAGATCATGCCACCTTTTGCGCCTGCTCTGTAACACGACCCCTAAGGGCGAAACAAGATAAGCCATGGAAAAAGCAAAACTCAGAGCAAGGCCTGGCTTGGTGACTTTTTTTTTTTTTAGGATTTTATTTCTTTATTTGAGAGACAGCAGGAAGACTGCACCAAGTGTGGAGCCCAACACAGAGCTCCATCTCACAACACCGCGACCACGATCCGAGCTAAAATCAAGAGTCAGGCGCTTAACTGAATGAGCCACCCAGGTGCTCCCTGATGACCTTTTAAGAAAAGATTTGTTGCCCCAGTTTAAGGGAACAAGTGTAGGCAAAGTCCTCATCTTGCCCCCAGGAGTGAGTTTATATGATTTCATTCAGTCTTCTTGCTAACCCTTTACGACGGCTTTTACCATTCCCATTTCACAGACAGGGAAAGAGAGGCTCCCAGAAGACCCTGGCCCAGGGGCCCAGCAGGTAGCCAACAGACAGCAGAGCTGCTGGGATGTGAACCCAGGCCTGTCTGAAATAACTGTCCCTCTCCTATGCCATTATAGGGACTCCACCCCAGCTCCAGGATCTTGACCGAAATAAGTTTAACTGGTTATCTCTAAACAAGAGGGGCCCCCACGAGCATCGGTCACATTAACCACACACTGCCTTTGCTGAGGCCCACGCTCATTGTCTTGGCCACACTCTCCTAAGGCACTCCGGGGACACATCATGGCACGCCAGCCTCCTAAATGGTTAAACTTCCCCCTAGCTTAGAGCTCAGTACTTACAAGCAGACCTGCACTACGGGGCTATTTTTAGCTGCCCATTTTCCTTGTCCTTTTTGGGAGATCTGACAGCACGGGCTGGGCTGATGTTTTCTCCTGCTGGTTGCTTCTCACCAACTCCTACCTCAGGACTGGCCCAGTTTGAGGGCTGCATCTCCTGGCTTATCGAAAGGGAGCTGAAGGAGGCAAGCAGACCCCAAACCAGGCACCTTCCGAGGGCTGCCCTGGGGCGAGAGAGAGGTGGGATGGGAGCCAGCGGCTTCCAAGTACACTGATTTCCAGGGAAAGCCTTCATGAGTGTCCGACAGAGGGACGACGGCGGTCATCTCGGTGGTCTCCATCTGAGCCCTAAGCAGACCCTGCAGCAGGAGCCCAGGAGAGTGGTCTGGGGGCCAGAGACTGCTTCTGGGCTCTGGCTCCGGGTTCTCACCACGCCCAAGTGCCTTCCGTAATGGCGTGTGCCAGGATCTAAGAGCCCACAATTAGAAATTCACATCTCGGGCCAACCAGTCTCCCACCAGCCAAGCCCTGCCGTTCACTAGTATTTTTTAACCACACCGCCAACAGAGATGCCTGCTCTAGGGCCCACGCGTGACCGTACCAGCCTCCCCCCCAACCACCAAATTCACTCACACTTTCCTGCACAAGAGGTTCACAAGGCCCTCTGGCCCCTCCCAGAGTCCCCCTCCTGATACACCACACTCTGGACCGCAGTACCTGTGTGCCTCTCAGAGACTGAGGTGACAGGGACTGAGCCACCTTATTTGGTGGCTCAGAGGCATTCCCAGGAGACGTCCCATGTCACCTCCCCACAAAGCTGCCCTCACCGGCCCCAGGATCTTATTCCTTCGAGCATAAGAAATGCTCAAAGCAAGTTGGTGCGCTGAATTACCTTAAGGTATCTGCCTTCAATGAAAACATGCAAATGTTTTCATCTGAAAAGGAAGCATTCTTTAGTCAGCGGCACTTCCATGCCAATGCGCTTGCTGGGGGCCTTCCTGACCGCGGGGTCTGAAGGCAGAAGGAGGCCTGAGGGCCGGTGCAGAGAGAACGGTGTGCATGGAACTCTGGAGACACCTTGTCTCCCTATCTGGGCCCTCACGGAGGACAGTCCCCGGGGCAGTCACCGGGCAGCCTGTGCTCCCTCTTTCCACATCCCCCTCCGCCCAACCGAGTGTTTCTGTATCCTGTTTTTCATAACGATGTGATGGGGTATTATTAACCAAATCACACAAGACTTGACCAAAAAAAAAACCCTCTCTGCTAAATGACAGCACTTATCCTTGGACATCTGGTTCTTGCTATGTTTCTGTTGAAACTGGAATTGAGCTTGCAGTCTGACGGAAGAGACTAGGATGGGAACCAATCCTTCCAGAACAGTCTGTGCCCTGGTCCAGTGGGAGGTACGAGTTTCTAACTCCCTTGGCTGCAATCAAGGGAGTGTCCTCAGGTCGCATAACAACTGTCTGACCTTTGCTCTTGTGTGGCCACCACACTGTAGATCTGACCACGTGACCTGATGGCCTGTGTGGCTGACCCCCGGGGCCCAGGCCAGGTGACTCCAGATGCAAGACGACTGAACTCCTGTCCCCATCTTGAGAAGACTGCAAGTCACAGAAATTCAACCTCGGTCCTGGGCTGACATGAGTAACACTCAGGAAAATTCTCTAGGAAAAAAAATAAAAATATCCCATACAGAAAGGAAGAGGGCTGACCTTGGGCCTGGGACGGAACACAGTCACGGGCTGGGGTAAGCTGGTGTCCTCTCCTTCTTGCCGTGCCCCAGGAGGGGGCCACACCCGGGTGCACAGACAACACACAAGTGGCCTGCAGGCCACACCCAGACGTCCGCAGCAGCTAACGAGGCTAGCTCCCGGAGATGTCCGGAGGATTCAAGTCCAACAGTCCCCTCCAAATTATCTTTCACGGGCTAACCTTCATCAAATACTTACATGGTGCTAAGTGCTTCCTTCTTATTGAAGATAAGCAGAAGGTCACTGGAAGATGGGTTATTTCCATGCACATCTTACAGGTGAGGAAGGCGAAAATGTCAGAGAGCTACTTAGGGTCACACAGGAACTCGTGGTCCAGACAAGATTTGAACCCAGCAAAGGATAGTCCCACAATCAGCTCGTGTGACTGTTACACCACACAAGAAGCCAGGGACTGGGCTTTGCGAGTCCTTTATACCCAGCAAAGGGCCTGCATCCCAGCAAGTGTTTAAGGGGTACCCATGAATGAGGGGTCAAGTGAGTCGGGTCTGCAAACCCACGGTATGCGTTATTTGGGGGGGTATCAAAGGGCTATGCTTAGGACCTCTTAACCAGAATTCCCAAGACACTGACAGCCCGGGGTCCCTGAATACACTCAGCTGCGTTCCTCCTTCCTCTGAGTAAACGCCCTTCTCATGCCCAAATGGAACGAGGAGGCACTGCCAATTCCAGCCTCTTGGTCCCCCTGGTTTTTTTCTGCTCTTCCCCTCCTTTGCTCATCTTAGAGGCGGGAGGACCATCCTGCTCCCGGAAGAGCAAGGCCAGTAAAGGTGAGCCTGAGGCCTGATGTGAGCAAATCACAGGAAAAGGTCATGCAGACGGGATCCCTTCCTTTTCCGGCAGTCCACTGAGGAAAGCAATGGAAAAATCCTCAACCACTTCACAAAGAAAGGAGGAGAGGAGAAACCTCTGAGAAGGCTCTTCAGAGACCAGAGTGTGGGGGTGAACCTCTTCATTGTCAGAAGCCGCTCTTGGCCTTGAGGGGCCGTGGGACAGGTCCTGCCAGCTGGGCTCTGGGGAGACTTGAGCCTACATGGACCGTGCTCCTTAGACATGCCAGGGAAGGCCAAGAACCACGGCGTTCCTGGGCCAGTGCTGGGTCTCCAGCGGCTGCCGGGCAGAGCCTTGTGGGCACCTGCTCTTGCTGTCCTCCCCAGGCAGCTCGGGACATGACCTCCCAGCTGAGGCCAGCCGCTCAAGGAAGCGCAAGTGGCCCCCGCTGCCCACGTCTCCGGGTGCCACGGCTCTGCTGGGACTGCAGATGAAGGCAGAGAACCTGGGCTCTGGTCCCATCGCCCCCTTATCTGGGCCTCACTCAGCTTTATCAAACAGCTTTCCAGAATAGAAACACCCCTCCTTGTTCCCTTGCACAGTCGCTAAAGATGAATTAGAGTATTACAGATGCGTAAAACCCTCAGACACCTGAAGGAAACCAGCATTAGAGATCAGTGTGATAATCAAAAGTGCTCAAGGTCTCTTTTCAGTCGAAAAAGCTTTTTGAAATTCTATTTTTATTATTTTTCACAGGGACTCTTTCACCTAAGACACCAACAGGTCTTTCCAGCCCTCCCCCCCGCCCCCCCCCCGCCGCCAAGGAAAATTTTCCTTTTCCTTCTCAGGGGCTCAGATTCCAGTTGAGGGCAGGATGACCTTGGGCAGCGCCCCTGCCTGATGGAGAACCTCTCACTCACACACGGAGAGTCTCCCGCCGTCTCAGGGCCTGGCCTTCAGGGACTATGGATTCACTCAGACTCCTTCTGCAAGAATTTTTTGACACCTTTCAAAACTTTCTGGTTCAGAATGAGATGTGAACTGTGTGTGTGTGTGTGTGTGTGTGTGTGTGTGCATGTGTGTGTGCGTGCGCATGCTTGCTTGCTTGCTTGCTTGCCTTCTTGAGACAGGCATTTGAAAAACTTGGAGATGGACTGTGGCTCTGGTCTTTCTCCTGGCTGAATTTCTTCAGCATTCAGGGTTTTTGCTCTTGGTCCTATTCAAACAGGGCCCAGGGAAAGGGCCCAGGGAAGAACCGTGGGTGGGGGCAAGGGCTGGGCTGTGCGCTGAGGAGAGCTCCAGCCACACCCCTCTGCGAGGGTAGGACGGGGGCTGCCCCAGCCCTGTCCATGGAGCCCAACCCTGTGTCCCTAAAGGAAAGGCCCTTTGTGTCGGGGTGCATGCATCTGTGCACACACGAATGAGCCCTTGGGGCCTTTGAAGGGGTGATAAGGGTAACTGGGAGTGTGCCCCAGAAAGCCCATTTTCCTGCTCCTTCTCTTGGCTCACGGCTCCTCGGAAAACTCCCAGGGCTCCACAGTGAGGAGGGAGATGGGTGCACTCCCTCCATGTCTCTGCTTTCCTAGGGTCCTCCTCTCAGCTCCACCAGCCCTCTGGGGTTCGAGAGATTCCGGAGCTCATCACTGTAGGGAAGTACCTCTGGAGCCGCCAAATGAACAAACCCCAGCGAGAATTTGGGCTTTCAGGACCCTTCGAGGGCTTAGCTCTCGGTGAACCAGGAGCTGGACTCAATAGGACGCGGAGAAGGGAGGCTTCCTCTTTGACCCCTGGGATGGAGCTCAGCTGAACTCTCCCTCTCACTCAGGTCCCGGGTCCTTTCCGCCAGCTCTCAGTCTGGTCCCTGAAATTCTGATGGGGCCAACCTGCAGGAGGGAGCCAGTTAACTCCCCAATACTCGCAGACCCAAGCAAGGAGAGCCCCCAGAGCAAGACTCACTCACGGAGCCCCTGGCACGTACCCGGCCCAGTGCCAAGGGAGCCATGGGGGAAACATGCGTTAACCCACGAACAAGAAGCACAGTTAGCCTGTGGAAAGTGCACCCCGAGGTTCAGCAGACCCCAGGACCCAGAGAGCAGTGATGGGGCAGCTTAGACCCAACGCGCTAAGGAGCATGGACCAGAGCCTTTTCTCTGCACAGACTCTGCCCCATGAAATCCGCAGCACTCTCGATTCATGCGGCAACCGGGTCTGCCATGCTGCCCCAGGCCTCGGTGCGGAGGCCACCGCCTCCCTTCGCCCCCTCCCCTCCACCCCTCCACCCCTCCAAGGTTTTGTTTTCTAGATCCAGGGACGCCACCACTAGGCTTCCTGCGGAACGTGGAACACTGGGCTCCTCACGGGCCATCTGGCCAGGGGCACGTGGCCAGCCACTGCTCATGGGCTGCATGACGAGGGAGGTGACACGCTTCCCCAACGGGCAGGCATGTGTCCTGCCAAGAGCTGGAGCGAGGTGCTGGACACAGACAAGGGAGCGGGACATCTCATCTCCGAAGCAGCTCACGGGCTGATGGAGAAGCCGTGTCCAGCGGGGAGAAGGGCTTGGGGAAGTCAGTGAACACAGCCCCCACCAGTGGTGGAACACACATCTGCTTCCTGGGAAACGATAATGCAACCCTTTTTCAAAACCCATTTCAGGGCCTTGGCTCCAGCCTTTCTTTTCCGATGGGACCCATCCCCTAAAGAGGGCTGGGGTCTATGTGGTCGGGAGGCTGGGGCAGGAAGGACTCACCCTCTTCTCACCCACTCTAAGACCCTTTACTGCTTCCCAAACTGTCCATAAACCATGAGGGAACGGTGATCCCGTGGGCTGAACTGCGTCCCCTAGATACGTTCAAATCCTAACCCCAGTCCTGGGGAGGCAAATGTGACCTTACTGAGAAATTACAGTGCAGATGGAATTAAGGATCTCAGGATGAGATGATCCCGGATTACCCGGGTGGGCCCCAAATCCAATGACTGATGTCTCTGTAAGAGAAATGAGAGGGTGACCAGAGCCGGAGGGGAGAGAGCCACACAAACCCAGAGGCAGAGAAGGCATCAAGCATCTACAAGCCAAATAACACGGAGGACTGCTAACAAGCACCAGAAGCGGGGAGAGGAGCACGGAAGAGATTGTCCCTCAGAGCCTCGCGACCCTACTGACACCATGATCTCAGACTCCTGGTCTCCGGAGCGGTGAGGGAATACAGTTCCGTGGTTTGAGGGCATCTGTAGTACTCTGTTGGGGCAGCCCCAGGGTCTGTGGGAACTGTCACCAGTAGGGACTGTGGGAACATGGGCTCCCAGAGAGCAAGTGTCCCTCAGCAGATGGAACAACGGGCCACGTTCCCTTGCTCTCCTCTTCCCCTGCTGTCACATGAGGCCACCCAGTGGGGCACAGCCACACACTCTGAAGGGCATCAGCATCCTGCCTTCACGGTCATCTGAAGGCTGCCCTGCTTGGAGGGGACAGACTGATGAAATGGGCTGAAGCCAGGATCTCAGCCTGCTGGCTGACTTTAACTCATCCCGCATAAAACTCTATGGGCAGGTGAGACCTCCCAGAGCTCTTAACTCTACCTAGTAGACAGGACACTGAACTTAGACCCTCAGGACTCGATCTCCATTTCCCGATGTGTGGAATAATACTCCCCACCCTCCAGGGACGGAGGGACACATGCTCAGATAGGACTCCAACACAATCAAAACTCAAAGACACAACTGTGGTGATGAGGCTCAAGCCCACGTTCAGCCTGACCCCTTCCCAGCTGTGTGTCCATGAACAAGTCCCACCCCTTCTCTGGGTCTTAGTCTCCTCATCTATAAAGCTACAGAGAACACTAGACATCCTCCAGAGTTAAAATAAAAATGGGAGATTATAAATGTCCTGAGCCTTGAAAGCTGCGTGCCATCGAGCAGGCCTTCCTTTAATGTTACACATGGTCACTCCTCATTATGAGAGCTGGGTGCAAGTTCAGTTCTTCTCTTGCTGTCACCTACAGTAATGAACCTCTACCTCTCCCTTCTGCAACACAAAGTCCTCATTTGTCCACTGGGGGATGAGAAGGGACGGCTCTAGGGATCCAGGCCGCCTCTGAGCATTAGTCCTTCTGAAGACAGCCTAGAAGGTCCTAAAGGAGACCTGTATGGAGGAGCAGCACGTATTCTTGCCAACATCTGGATGTTAAGCACCCGCCTTCTTCACTGCTCTTTGAAGACCAATGAGACTCTAAGACTGAAGAGCGACACCAGGGCTGGGCTGGGCTCTCCGTGCCTGTGGCGGAGCCCACGTCTCTGGGACGCAGGGTTGAGTCCCTCTGGGTTGAACAGACTTACCCATACATATGCAGCAGTGTTCTACCGCCAGGAACTCACGCACGTTCATGCCCAAGGCCCACCTCAATGTTCCGAATGAAAATCCATGCCACTTTTTTTTCTCTAAGCACTGCGTGGGATGCCTGGCACATGCCAGCATTCTCAGCTCCAAACATTATTTTCAGGAGAAAGCAAGCAGCTCCAAAGCCGAAAGAACACAACTACAATAACCTCCTTCCAGAGCTGGCTCCCCCTGGGGTCCCTGTGCCCAAGTGAGCTGCCACGCTGCCTAAGAGATGGTGGGGAGGGGGCACTGAGGGGGACTGTGCTCTGCAGCCCTGCCCCAGCTCGAGCCTTCCTGTCTGCAGCCAGGGACAGGGAGCCGGCCACTGACTCTCCCCCCAGGCAGCTGTGGGCACCGAGGAGCAGCTGGCTAGCTGCTCTGATGGCCCTGGGGGCGACTGCTGGGCAAGTGCTTACTGGAAGGGGAGAGACCAGAGACTGTTGAGATCTCTGAAAACGCATTTTCTGGCCGGAGGAAAAAAGAGGCATGGTGTTTGTCCCTCTGCAACATAAGAATCCACTAAGTGCCAACAACGAAGAAAACCAAAAGCCACATACTCGAGACACAAAAAGAGGAGGGAGCGAAGCCTGTATTCCCCCCAACAATTCTGGGTGCTGGAGGGGGCCCTGGGGATAGCAAAGCGTAGGTGCCCCTAGAAAGCCAGTCATGCTGTGGCCAGAGAGGTGCCCTTAGGCAGACAAGGGGCGCCTTCTCTCCCCAGCGCAGGAAGCACAAGAGGTGGGGAAGGACGCACCCCATTGGGCCCTGGTAATCGCGGGAGGGCAGACCCACTCCGGATATTAGAACAGCGGCTGTAAACAGTGTGAAATGGAACTTGGAGGGAATCAGAGTCTGGAGAGAAGGAGCCCCTCAGAAATAAATCGTCTCCCCTCCACCACACAGGAGGCAAAAGGGAAGGTGAGTTTACAGTTTAAATGAGAACTCGGGCTCAGTCGGTTGAGCATCCAACTTGTGGTTTCAGCTGAGGACATATCTCATGGGTCGTGAGATCAAGTCCCACGAGAGCTCTGTGCTCAACAGGGTCCACTTGAGATTCTCTCCCTCTACCCCTCCTGCTATGCTCTCTCTCTCTAAAATAAATACTTAAATCTTAAGAAAAAATACAAGGAAACTTAGACCAACTGACAATGCTAATGACAAATGATGGAAGGAATGACCCATTTTTAAGGATGGATATAGGAGATAGACCTCTAAGCAATGGGTTTGGCACCATTACAGCCCAAAGGGGCCAAGGTTCTGGAAAGTGAAAAGGCTCCGAAAGACATTTTTGGAGCAGGATGAGGCAGCAGCAAAAGATGGGCCTTCAATCTACAGCAGATGGTTCAGCAAGAAATCAAACTCACTGAACGACAATTTTGCATTTTTTTTTTATATCAAGGAAAATGTTCTTCCATCCCAAAAGAATGAACAGAAGTGGTTATGAGGCAACCAGAACACAGGAAAAAAAAAAAACACAAAAAAAAACTTCTAAGCATGTTTTCCAATGACTTCCAGGCCCCTTGCTTGCCCCAGGTACTGGATGCAGACCATAGTTCAGAAGCACACAGAGACTCCATGAGAAAAATATGTCAAAACAAAGAAAATGCCACAAAACCAGCACTAGGCAAGTGTCCAGTTTGTAGAGGCCAACAGCAGATTCTGGAAATGACATCGGTGAAATTACAGAGTGAATTTAACCAATGGTTCTCGGACCTTTAAGGCGGGTGGAGGGGGGAGGACAATAAATACCAGTGGAAATGGATTTCCTGAAAACATACCGAACCCAACCAACTTCATTTCCTGTTCACATAAGGTCACCAGATTAAACAAACTAGGGGAAAGCTGACAGACTGAATCTCATCTGACAATGTCTTCCCTCATAAACGATTCAAGATGGCGGACAGTGGTCAAAGGAGCATCCCAGGCAGTGGTTGGTGGTACGGCGGGGTAGGGGTGCTACATGTGGGCCAGGCCATGCCTTATCTGCCATGGTGAGACCTGTGGACGAAAAGGATAAAAAGGTACAAACTTCCAGTTTAAAAAAAGTAAGTTCTGGGATGCCTGGCTGGCTCCATCAGTGAAGCATCTGACTCTGGATTTCAGCTCAGGTCGTGATCTCGGGGTCTTGGGACCAAGCCCCACATCAGACTCTAAACTAGTGGCGAGTCTGCTTGAGATTCTCTTCTCCCTCTCCCTCTTCCCTGTACACTCTCTCTCTCAAATCAATCACTTTTTAATAAATAAGTCCTGGGGATGTAACATATACCATGTGACATTAATCATACTGCACTGTGTGTTCCCAAACTGCTAAGAGAGAAGATCTTGAAAGTTCTCATCATAAAAACAACAACAAAAAAACCCCCCAAAAACAAAACAAACAAACAAAAGAAACACCACTGTGTGGCGATAGGCATTAACTAGCCTTACTGAGATGATCGTTTTGCAATACACAGCTCTCTAAGCAGAAATTAATATGTTACTATGTCAATTAGATCTCAATAAAGAAAAGCATGCAGGGGGAAAGCATCACTTGTAGTAACTCATTTAGTTTTCAGAGTAACTCCACGAGGTAAAGTGCAAAAAGCATCCCTACTTTAATATCAGATGAGTCTGGAACATCTTAAAAGTTTGTAGTGCCAGAAAGAAAGGAAGTGTTAAAACAAACAAACACAAACTAAACTAAACAAAAGGATGTTTTGTTTAGGATGTAGGATCCCCCTACATGGATGGGGATATGTCAAAAGGACACAGGAGCCACTGAAAAAGTACCCAACGGCCAAAGTTGGAACCATAGTATTGCATCCTAGCCCAAAGTAGGAAATAAATATTCACAAGTCCGTACTGACATCAATCAATAACTGAATACATAAGTAAATAGGCCAGAATGGATAAATGCAAAAGAATTCCAAATAATGTACATAGGGGTCCACCCTCAGGAGGTGGGACGTAACACCTCACTCCTTAACTGTGGACTGCACATGGTGACTTCTTTCCAAAAAGATAATATGGAAAAGAGGAAGCAAGAGTAACTTTGCAATGGAGACTGACCAATGTACCCTCATCATCAATAAGTCCTGTTTAGTACGTGCTCTTGATATGATGGGGGGAAATGGCCCTGTACCCCTGCACTGCCCCTCCCCAAAGCCCATATCCCCCAGTCTTCATGAGAAAAGATGGCAGACACATCATACCTGAAAGACCTAAAAAATACCTGACCACCAATCCTCAAATTGTCAGGATTTTCAAAAATGGGGAAAATCTGAGAAACTGTCAGGGCCAAGGGGAGCATGCCACGAAAACATGACATCTAAATGACATGTTATTCTGAACAGGATTCTAGGACAGAAAAAGGGCATTAGCTAAAATCCAGTGTCCTCTGAAAAAGGTGTGGCCTTTAATAAGAATGTATCCTTATTGGTTCATTCATTGTAACAAACGTACTATACTAACACAACACATTAACCATAGGGGAGAACAGGTGCAGGGCATCTGGGAATTCTCTGTACTGTCTTCAAAGCTTCGCTGTAAATGTCAACTTATTGTAAAATAACAAATGTACTAACAAGGAGGAAAATGGGGTGCTAGGAGCCCACACGTGGGACCACAGTGCTGCCTGTGAGACTTAAGGTCTATGTCCCCCACCAAAGTTCATCATATCCCACCTTAGCACCTAACACGGTGCCTGGCACGTCGCACACAGCAGGTGCCTAATCGATACATAAGCATAGATGGGAAGACAAGCCTTGAGGCATAAAATACATATCTTAATATATCTGAAGGGGCTGCTGGATAAAAAAGTTGGATCTGGTTTATTTTGTGTAATTCTAGAGCGGCACCGTCCAATAATAATAATAATGGTAATAATCAAGTATAATGTGAGCACAGAGCAAACTTCAATTCTTCGAACGGTCACATCATTAAAGTAAAAGTGAACAGGTGAAACAGACTTTAATATTTGCCAGAATTCGATGTATCCAAGTTATTTCAACACGTGAAAGATGAAAACACAATCAACATGCGTATAAAACGTTCTTTAGAGAAGCACACATTAATGAGGTTTTCTATTCTTTTTTCCACAGTAAGTCTTTAGCTATCCGGAGTGTATCCGTCACTGACAGTGAACCCGCCGCCCCTCCAGAGCTCAGTAACCGGCATTCGGGGCAGGCGTCACCCTGCAGAGCACAGCTCTGGGGCGCCTAAAATCCGGTACCTGGGGGTTACAGGGGTGATGTCGAGCTCCACAGGACGGAGCGCAAGGAGCTCTGAACGCTGTCTGCGGTTGGAACAGGGGACCTTGGAAGAGAGCAAGCTCCTGAAGACAGGAGGAATCCCAGCAGAGGCTGGTGATTCCCTGCTGGAGACCCCCTGAGAAAGGGGTCTTTCACTGGCTTGGACTGGGGGCGGGGAGGGCCTGCCATGATGATTAGCATCTGTATGGTGCTTCCAGAATGCGAAATGCCATAGCACACAGGATCTCACGGAATTCTCGGATTCCCTGTCAGGTAGGTATTACTTTTTCCTTAATTATCAGAAATGATTTATTACCCATTTACTTATAGATGAAGAAATAGGGTCTCAGACCCGTTAAAAGGCTGACCCGGTCACTAAGGGCTGCCCCGAGGAGGAGGACAGCACAAGGCCCTCAGCAAAGTAGAGGTGCCCTGTCCCTGGAAAATTCCCTCAAAGGCCCCAGATCACTCGCACATGTTCTGAGCTCACCCAGCAGCTTGGGGGCCAGGAGGGCTGGTCGCCCCCGGAGCAGGGGTGGTGTAGGGGCACCTCGACATGGGGGGGGGCCCTGCAGCCCAGGGACTAGGAGAGCAGAGCCTGGCTTCACTCTCCGCGGCTGTGTTATTTGCTCTTTAAAGTCACACCCTCGTGAGGTCATCACCAACTGCTCCCCAGAACATCTGCCCAAAATAGCACTGACATCTGGATGTTACAAAAAAGACTCATCGCTGAGGAATTACAAAGAGCATCTGACCCTCATCATGCAGCGCTATTGTGTCCGTGCGGCTTGAGCTAGCCAGAGACGGAGAAAATCATCAGTGGAAAAAGTGTGTATCTTCTTGGAACATCCTGCTCTCCTGTGCTCTTCCCGCGGCCACGTGGCTGCGCGGCTCCAGATGGGCTCAGAAAACAAGACCTCGCTACCCCAGAGCCTCTCCTTGTTTCCCACGCCAAGCTCCTGCTCTCGGCACGTGCTCTCTCTTCCTCACCAGACTTGGCTCCCAGTTACTTCTATTTTTATTTTTTTGAAGATTTTATTTATTTGAGAGAGATCGAGCAAACAAGCACAAGTGGGGGGAAGGGGCACAGGGAGAGGGAGAGGCAGGTTCCCCGTGGAACAGGGAGGCCGATGTCGGACTTGATCCCAGGACCCCAGGATCATGACGTGAGCTGAAAGCAGATGCTTACCCGACTGAGCCACCCAGGCGTCCCACTCCTGCCTATTTTTACAAACCCGACTCCACTTTCAAACCCTCTTCGGTTCCATTGAGCAAGTCCAGGAGAGGCAGCACATTGCCCACTGCCCACAGGAGGAAGTCCAGATGCTGCGATGTGCGGTCTCAGTCCCCCACCAACTAGCATTCTGCCTTCTTGTGTGGTCTGGGTGACAGCCATGCTACCTCAAAGTGGTTTTCAGAAGGTGGCACACTCACGGGCCTCTGTGTCTTTGCTTGTGCTGTTCCCTCTCCTAAAATCCCTTCCATCCACATCTCAACCTATCAGGTCACCATTCACGTCCCAGCTCAATGTCACCTAAGCCTTCACCTCACTGCGGCCCCTGAGCATGATGCATTTCTTACATCTCTGTACCTCTACTACAGCAAAATAAATGGGCAAGATATTTCTAAAAACTATGGGGAAAAAAAAACAACCAACAGGAAAATACAACAGTGAGCGGGGGTGCGAGGCAATTTTGGAAGGGTGGCCATCAGACCAGAGAAGTCTGATGAGCTGACAGATTGTAGTTTAGGCCTGACAGATGAGAAGGCAGCAGGTTCTGGTGGCCCAGAGCTCCACACAGAGGGAAAGCAAACGTGAAAGCCTTCGTCTGTGAGCGAGGAGGGTCCCAGCCACAGCAAATGGGCATCACCATGGACAGCTGCCAAGGGGAAGGACGCAGGTCCAGGAGGAAGGTGGCTTCTTCTTCGTGGTTCATGGTAAGCAGTCTGTGCTTATTCTATGTGGAACGGGAAGCCCACGGAACATCCTGAGCAGGGATGGGGCCTACAGGACAATTCTGGCTGCTGTGGAATAACAGATGATGGGGTGGACCCAGGAGATGCAGTGAGCAGGCGCTGGAGAGAAGCCACTGCAGGCAGAGCTGAGGGCACTTAACGACAGAGATGCAGCCGTGAACACAAGGGCTCTGCCCACATCACACTCTGGGTGAGCTCCCGGGAGTACAGGAATCCCTTTTATGAATGCCTACGATGGGCGATGCACTATGTCCCTGGGGATAACCCAGAAAGTGCTCCCCGCACCTGCTATTCCTATTCTGTTGGAACTCACGGCACACTGCAATGTCCTCTTTGCCTCCAGCCAGCTGTTCCTCTGTACCCCGAACTCCACAAGGGCCAAGGCCAGGCCCAGTGCCCGGCCCGCAGTGGGCTCACTGTTGCACCTGCTGAGTGCTTACCAGAAGCAGACGACAGCACCGGCAGCAAATCAAGAGGCTGGACTCATTTGCAGAGGACAGTCCCCTTCGTGTGTTGGCTAGAGATCAGCCACGGTGATAGTCATTCAGTCATCGGCAAGGTTTGGACGAACCCGAGATGACACCAGGGGATTTGGGGCCTGTTGGATTTATTCTGAGCTCGAGGAAATTCTGCGAGTCACTGTTCCTCCTGTTCTTCACTGTACTTTGATTAAAAGTCTCTTCGAACAACTTGTGCTCCAGCTCAGAGATGCCAACGTCAGTGTGTATTACCGAGCTGCCTTTTATTCTCCTCCTTCCTCCCTCCCTCCCTGTGCCTGAAGCAACTCTGTGAATATTTCCTCCCGGATGTCCTCCCGAATGGCCCCAGATGTCAGTAATCTCTTGGAAATTGGCCACTGCTGCCGTTAATGTCTGGGTTGTCAGACCCCTAACAGCCTCTAGATTTGTCATGGGCTATTAAGTAGCTAACTCTTCATTAAGTGTTGGTAAAGATCAATTTCTGGGGGGCTGATCTGGCTCCACTTGTTTGCTAAATGGAAAAAAACAGATGTGTCTGCTCGCTCTGTAGGACGGGGTGGCCCAGATGCAGGTCGGGAAAGCCCTCACCTTCCAGGTGTTGGGAACATGGCCTCTGTTGTCATGGTGATGGGCCGGAAAGGGCAGCTAAGGGGCAGTGACAACGGCTCCAGGTGGAGGGGAGGCCAATCACTTCCTCCTCTCAGCTCCCGGGCCCCTGACACACACACACATGCTTGGATCGGGAACAAGCCACTTGCCCAGGCTGAGCCAAGCGCCATTTCTCCTGGGCACCTGGATTTCTGACACACAGACTGAGGCCCATTAACAAGGACAGGGACAGGGTTGGCATGGAAGTTATGGGAGAAGCAGAGACCAGGAGCGTCCTTCCAGCCACCGTGCACAAAGATACAGGCAGAAGCACAGTCCTGGAGCCCCGGGAGACGGGCGTGTAAACCTGGCTTCCAACCTGCCGACTCTATTTCTGTGAGACCCCATCATACCTTGTTCCCTGTCTTGAGCTGCTTGCAAAGTATCCCATTGTTTCTTCAAAATAAACCCCGCCAGCAGCCTATCGTTTCCTTGCAGTCCTACCTCTCTCTACGAGAATGGACTTTGATGTCAGACCAGCCTGGTTTTAAATCCTGTCCCAGCCCTTCCTGTTATCCACTCCTAGGTTTACCTTTCTGGGCCTCAATGTCCTCATCTATAAAATGGGGCTGATGTCACCCCCTTCATGCGGTTACTGTGGGGACTCAAGGAGTCGAGGTAGGTAAAAAAGCAGCTCCGAGTAGAGCTGCTGAGTGGTTCTCAATGCAGATGGAAGGAGAAGTTCCCTGCCGCGCCCCCGCCAAGGACCTATGACCATGTCTGAAGACACTTTTGGTCATCACATCTGCTGGGGGCACCTGGCATCCGGTGGACGGAGGCCACAACAAAAGATGGTCCAGCCCCGAACGTCAACAATGCTGAGGCTGAGAAGTGCTACTACGGCTCGGTCACTGCTGTCACTAGGTGGGGACCTGCTGCCTACTGATGGCAGGGTCAGCAAGTCACATCAGCAACAGCTTTTCTAAAGCGGCCCCCTTCCAAGGCCCTCTGTCTCCTCCACACCTCCTCCTCTAGCCTCCTGTCCCCATCCTACCTGCTCTCCTGCACCTCAACCTTCCTTTTCTTGAGGGTAATGAAAAATGCCTTGTGCTCTGCAGAAAGAACACTCTCTTTTGTCTGGGAGAAGCCCACAGGGCCCTGATAATGAAAGCAAAGGGGTAAGCACTGCACACTTACCTGCTCATATCCTTAGCTGGAAAAGGAGGAGGGGAAACGCTGGGGATGGGAGTGGCACCTGGAACCCACCCTTGTTTTTCTCCCCTTGATTTAGCTGTGCCTGGAGCTGTTTTCCCAAAGACCCATGACATGGTCCAGCTTTATACGAAGGGTCTCATGATCACCATACCACGCTGGGCAGAGGGAGAGGAAACGTGAACACCTTCAAACACAGAAAAGTCAACAGGAGCGACGGGAAATGGCCTTAGATCTTAGAGTGACAGAAGAAGACGACGACATGATGGTTTTCAAAGCGGCTTTGGCCAAGAGTACTGATACTGAGCAGAAGGGAAGGGCAGAAGAAGGGAAATGATCCAGGGGCTTCAGCAAGACTAGGGGGCTCCTGGGCTTTCCACTGGGAGGATGGGGGAGATGGTAGCCTTATTTCAGAGTCCAGTGCAGTAAGGCACAGTCAGCTCGAGCAGCACTGGCGGCCAGTCCCAGTCCCCAGGTCTGACGGCCCGGCAGCGACAGCAGTAGGAGCTCCAGCTAACAGTAAATTTGGAATTTGGATGTCAGAGGGTTGGATGCGGCGTCTACCATGGGTCATCCAATACAAACTTATCTCTTGATACTGCCGATGCCTGGTAAGCCCCTCAGCATCTTCACTTATGAAATGAGAAAGTGCCTTCCAGCTCTAACTGGGTCTAAGATAAGCCCAGAGATGTGCATCTAACAGCCAAGAGGCTCTTCTAATCCAGCTGGGAGGGGTTGGTAAAATAAAGAGGCTGCCCACTCCATTAAGTCGCAGCGCTCACCCCCGGGTGTGTGCCTTTGCATATCCCTAACGCCATCATGGAGAGTGGGGCAAGGGGGTCTGGATCGGGGATCAAAGGCTGTGCCCACATCTGGACCTCACAGCCTACAAACTGGACGGCTGGGGTCAAGCGACTTGAGATATGGCTGATCTCTTCCACGCAAGGTGGCTTGGAGGCATCCGTGAGAATGCAAGCACCGAGCACAGAGCAGCTCAGTACATGCAATGTGCCTCAGCGTTCTTAACAAAATGCTAGACCATACGACACAGAAAACAAATGGCTAGAGTTAGGGAACAAGGACATTTGGTATTTATGATGCTAAAATGCCGGAAGCCACAGAGAGACCCGCGAGAGGAGCCGGGCTAAAGGCACCGACTGCACATCCATAGAATGGGCTATTACAACACAGCTTGTTAAAGTCCCACTTAAAATTAGCGGCATGGGAACACTCTCACAGCGGGCAAAGAACCCGGTGTGGTAAAATGCCTAAGTAGCACAATTCCAGTTATGTTAAAAAAAAAATACGCTCTATAGATACATATACATTTAATCTTTGATAAATTCAAAGTATCGTTCCACCAGCCAGAAGTCACTGCTGCAAGCTTTTTTTAAATCTCTTCGTTATACTTCTCTGTACTTTAAGACACATTTTACAACAAGCATGTATTATTCTGAGAGACCATACATTTGTAAGTGTCAGGAACAAGAGGAAGCAGATCTGGGGCCACAGCCTGGTGGCTGCCTAGAGATGGGGGACGGAGGCAAGCGGGTCGGGTCGGGGAAGGGCAGCCGGAACCACAGGGCAGGTGCAGGGAAGGGGGCGGGGTGGGCTCGGGGGACCTGCTTCTCTGAAGTCAAAGAGCACCCCGGGAGCTGGGGGCGGGGCAAGTCTCCTTGGACGGACAGAGTGGCCCTTTGGGGAGAAGCCGGAGCATCCGGTGGGCTAGGCCTAATGCTGCCACTGACATGGAGCTGCTTCGGGCTCTCGAGGAGGGGGCTGACGTACTGGAGTGCTGTCAGGGCTGTGCAGGCAGGCTGGCCTGAAGCACGGGGACCCAAAGAAGGGAGTGGAAGAGCCCCTGATAGCAATGGGGTCTGGAGAAAGAAGCTCCAGGGTTGGAATGCCTCTGGGAATGAAGATCTAGCAGGACTTCTGGTCTGCTGGGGAAGGGAAGGGAAAGGCTGGGAGGAGCCAGAAGGACCTCCCCCTGGCAGGCCTGAGAGACTCCGGATGTGGCAGGGAGACAG